>CM017555.1:96872613-97117613 GCA_007844125.1 Sinonovacula constricta
CTTTATTTAATCGTCTTTAACAAACGCATTAAAACAACATGCAACACTGACATACCATTATTTTAAAACTTAATACCTTTTTAGATTTAAAAGCTGACAATTTATTTTTACATCCCATTTTTCGGTTATTACATATTTTATCGCAGATAAATTCTCTTAACCACGCAAATACGTATTAACATCTTTAGAAGGGCGTGTTATCAAATACCACATGATGCTTATTTGTTTCTAAACGCCTATTACCAGAACCACATTTAAATCCAACGTGTTGTTTATTCGCAAGCCAAATTCATTACATATGTTATTGGAAAAATATTGAGGTTTCTTTCTACATTTTAAAAGGACTTCAAGTATAATTTACGAGTAGAGTTAAAACATATTTAAAACATATAACAGGGATTAATCAATTCGACATATAAGATTGTATAGATATTAAAAATACATTAGAGTTGTAAGAAAACTTTAAACAAAGGTATACACATGCCTATAAGATGTTAAGTGACAAACACTGCGACGGGACAATACACAAATACTCTGACAGCCAATGGTATACGTGGTTCTACGACATGTTTTGTAAGGGCTTGTACTCTTTTCTTTTAAAAATTGTATTGACTTTGTACATATATGAGGCAGGATTATTAGCCTGTCGAACGTTTTTTTTTATACTGTTTATATATGTATTGAGTGAAAAACTATTAAACTAAACATTAAAAATTAAGCGCGAAGAGACACTTAAATTTTTCTAGCTGTGCTTGAAACGTAGGTCATCAGTACTTTGCTAGTTGCATAGATCATTTGATAATAATCTTCCTTCTGTGATACATACATGTGTACATACGATTTGCAAAACACACGACGAACAAATATTCCCCTTCAGTTGAAATGTGAGTGGCGTGAATGTGTTTTCTGTCAGTTTTATTACACAAAGCTGCAAATAAACAAATGATTTACACATGCTGTCTTCGGGTAATATCCGATTACTTTGATAAAAACTACCATGGTCCACATATGATATGTTTCCACAGTGAGGGTGATAGTAATGACTTAATTGGTACAGTTACTTTTATAATTGAAGCAGCAAAAAGGCAATAGGTAATAAACGAATTAAATAAATGAAGCCAATTCTTGTGCTTTTTCCGCAAATTAATGTTATTGTTGCAATTATAGTTTTTGGCTCAAAGTTATTGAGACAAAAATCAAACTGCAGAAAATCGACAGTTTCTGATGTGTACATGTGTAATATAATTATCATTTTGACACAATGAAGTCACGTGTAATCTGATGGTATCTGTAATCTACTCATATTCTTCGTCATTCTTTCCCATTCAATTATATCAACCAAGCCGTAATTGTTTTATTTTCTGCGTTGATACTATTCGATTCGTTTTGTAGTTTTTATTTTGTATAAACCGAAACATTCAGCTTTCAGTGAAGAGATAATAAAATGATGTTTTTTTTTTTTTTTTACTTTTGTTAACTTGTTAAAGTACTATACAATAATGAGGGATCAAAGCGGAATACCGAAAATATTATTATGCAATTATAATTTGATTTTTAGATCACTTACATGTTATAGTCTTTAATAAAAGGTGGGCAAATACACACAGTTCGCTTTATTGTAGAAGTCATAAACTGCTTCAATTAAAAAAACAACAACAACATTTTAACAAACAATCTTACTTTCCCTTTCATTGTTTTAGTTTTATAATGAAAGATTTTTTTAAAGAAACGACAAATAGAAAGAAAGCAAATAGTAAATGACCACATGATTACCAAAGGCTATGATGTAGCGAAAGATGTCAGCATTTCGGAGTGGTCTTGGTCTTTTTAAGTACATCATATAAATATTTCAATGACAGCTAAATTAAATGCACGAATTCTCTTCTCGACCATATCATGATGTAACTATTTTTTGCCTCCTTAACACTTAAGAATAGACTTTAAGGCACAATAATGAAGGTCTTATGAGTTGCATGAAATCTCAATTCAAGTCTGGGGTAAAAGAAATCAATATACGTATAAAAAGTTTATTGTTTAGACTTAAAATAATAGCTTAACTGATTGTCTGAAAAAGGAAGCTAGAAGAAAGAAAGCTGACTATTAGAAAAATGGGAATGTGTGTGTTTACAGGATGTTTTACTATACGATACAAGAAATTTCAGATGAGATTTAAACTCAATGTATAAACCAATGGAAAATAGACTACTTTATTACCAGGTGACTTGGTTAAGAGGAACTTGGTTTGATACCTGCCATCGCTTTGTTTCACTCATGTCCCACCGCAGTAATAATGTTCATCTTTTCATCAAGATATTCAACGCGGATTGGTTGCGTTCGTTGCTGCATTTTAAGATGGTCATAATCATGGAAAACCAGCTGTTGCAATATGGTCATTGTCACTGTTTAACATTAACATAGAGCAACACAAAACAAAGAAATGTGATAAAACACCCATATATTTTATATCACGTGTTTTCCAAGCACGAATGTTTGTTAGAACCATAATAAAAGAGCTGTGAAAACGTGCACGTGTTTAAGTAGGTGTGAACAGTTTCAATTATGGGTTGGGCAATTAATGTATTGTTTAGGAAATATGTAGAAATGTTCTATGAGAATCAGATTATTAAAATTGGAACCACCACTAGACAAAGGAACACATAAGAAGTTAATGTAAATGTGACAAAAACTCATACGAGCCATTGCACATAAACGGGAAACCTCGGGTGCTTAAACCTGAAGACAAACAGTGTAAATAAAAAAGTCTCATTAAAATATGGCAACTAACAAAACGCAGCTGCTTCCGGAGTAAAAACTGCACAAAGAAAACAATTTACAAACAAAGAATAATAAATGTTTTTAACATTTTGCAATAAAGGCACTATGTACACGAGATAAATGGATTGCTGACAAAACAAATCCATAAAAGAAATAAGTTTGAAATAACAGTCCGAGCAATGATCTAACATAAAACATGTTTTCATGACGTCCTGTGACAATAAAAGTGATATCATTCGGATCAAAGATGTAATTTTTATGTAATTTTAACATGAAGGAGTTTAGTCGAAAGATACCATTTGTTTCGTTCATACCTCTTCGAGTAAATAATTCACTTCGTGTGGGTCAAACCTCCAAACTCAAATATATGAAGTATATGATATATAAATGTTAAATATATCGCACAAAACAAAGAAAAAACAGTTTTAGAAGGGCGTATAGCTTTAAAATTGTCTGATTTTAGAGACCTTTATTCCAACTTTACTATGTCTCATAAGACATGTGCATTCTCACTCAGTCGTGTGCCACGAACACATGACGATAGGTATAATAAGAATTTTCTGATTGACTTATTTGTCTTTGAATTCCATATTTGCTTAAGAAATGCGTCTAAATGGGATTATGAAACATGACTTATTTAAAATATCAATAAAGTAGTATTAAAATGATGTAATTTTAATGTTCAGAATACGTACACTAAGTAACAAAGGTGGAGACAGCTTATAACTTTATTGTGATTATAATACAAGAGGAAAATTAAATTCCATGGTATTAACCAACTAAACTACGTCTTAATACAAGATACATCAAAATTTAAATGAGCACTTATAATCTTTAAGTTTTTCTAAACATAGAGGCAAATCCAATTTATTTTATTCACAATTAATGTCGTACATACTTAAAGTATTTGCCTGTAATAATCGAATTTATACGGTGATCATACTCTGGTATGCGTTTTAATATAAAACTTACTTTTAAAAAACAACCATTTGACATTTATCATAACGGTTACTGAATCGAAACTGTAGTAAAATAATTAGTAATAATAGTACATCCGAATTTATCTGAAACAAAGTTTGATTTTATTGAGTACTAAACGCCAAAAAATTATGTCATCCCAAAGGTGGTGAATGGATCGATTGATTAAATTAATGTATTAACTACATGTAATACAAGACATTTTTACCTCCACAACAATAAGAATTATTGTTAAGAATTTAAATAGAATTAACGATGCATAAAGGATGTCAAACGTACTAAAATAAAAGAAAAATGTGCATCTTTAAAAGAAAATTATATTATTGTAATTATATTAAACAAAACATTTTATTCTTTACAGTCCATCAAAAGGAACCTGAGCAGAGGCTGTTATATAAGCATTCATGAAATAGAATGATTAGCTAATTCCATAAATGTACATGAATACACGACAAGAAGAAACAATATGTTTACATCGAGAAATAATAGTTTAAGTGTTATTAAATGTTGATATCGTTGATCATCACAGCAGTAGATTAAATTGAAAGATTGGACAGCCCATAGAGATGCTATCATGTGTCCATTTAGCCTTTATCATACTACATTTTTGCTAATTCTAAGTTATTTGTTAGTGGCTTTGACCAACATACAAGTCATATTGCTAGAGACTCACTAGCATAGAGAGCTCATTGTAGTCGCTGCTTGAAGATTACTAAATATACTTTCTACTAAGATCGGATGGACACTGAAAACATTAATGAATACATGAATAATTTCAAGTCTGTTGGTGGTAGAACACTAACACAGTTGTTTTTATAGTGATAAATGGGTAGGGATGACTTTCCTTTGATATATAGTTTTTTCTAAAGGCTCTATATAAGGGCAACAGTGTTTGATATACAGGTGTCTGGTAGGGTGTCATATAACGGGTTAGACGCCTATCCTTCTACCGTATCTGTGGCAAATGCATGTATAAGTTACACGCAAGATAGTTTTACAGCAGTAATTCAAACTTGTGAACAGGTCACACACTGAATGATGCTGCGAATTATAAAGATGTTTGTATTCCTTATTCTTTAAATGTGTCCGATATCCGCCAAAATAATGAATCGCCATTTACATATTACATGCACAATGAAAATTCGTTTAATAAGGTTCGCATGGCTTGTTTGGGGATGGCTGTATTGCACTAAATACAAATGTCGAATTTTGTATTTCCCTGAATGCTGTCATAAATTAGAACATGTAAAGAATATGAAATTGTCCCGCCTGCCGGACAATTACATGTGTTTAATATAGAACCATTCATGTTGTGATGATTAATATGCTTTTAAAGGAATACCTTATGATCACAATCGCCCTTTTATTAAATGATTAAAACTGCCGAATCATACGTCAAAAACACAAAGAAGCAAAAAAGCAAAAAACAAACAAACGAACATTATTTAATATATCGTCAAACTTTTTTTATTACAAATTGAATATTGATCTGATAAAATCAAAGAGACACAGCTTTCAATGGAAAGAAATAATTCACAACTGACAGGCCTATTTTCTTTGATTGACTTGAAAGCAACCTTTTTACGCCTTCTGAGAAGTCATAAAATATCTGGTTAATTCGAGAGATCGAGTGTGATAATAAAAATGCGTTCCTTATAAAAAGGGCATTATAATTCGGTAATTTAGGTCATGTTAAAAGGTCAGACTATACATTTAATATTATTCAGAAAAAAAAATCAATTAAATTCCAGTTTAATCTAACGAATAGATAGGAAAGAACTTCCATCCTTTTGCAGTCCTTGATAAATGAACTGCACTGCTTAGCTCTGAAGATTAGTGTTTGAGGCAACTTTAACATGTAATTATCAAACGAACACAGAAGCGGTATTTTAAATCGAGTATTTGCACAAGAATTTAAAGACAGATTTTAAACTGCTAAATCGACAGCTTTATTATTTGATTATTTTTACAAAGAGTTCAGACATAATATTAACCTGTTATCCCTTAAAGGAATAATCATACCACACAGAAACGTCGAACGTGGAATTTAAAAAAACACAAGCTATACGCGTTTATAAATATTGATTATTACACAACATAATCAAGTTAACCATAACGCGTACATGTATTCTGTGTTACTGAATGCTGTATTTAAGAAAATATGAAATATTGATGTTTGGTTTAACTTGATTAACTCTTTGAGTATTGCTAGCTGTAAAATTGTTCAAATATTGTTTGTATATGGAAAAATACATTTTAAGAAGATACAAAATTAGGATGATTAATATGTCATTGTCTTATAACATGCATTGCAAATTGTCGTTCTGAACTTCCGTTGTGAAAAAACAAACAACAAAGCCAACAGCATTTCTATATAAAGTTTTCACTTTTAATTACGTCAATTTTTATTTTATGACGTAGCCTACTTAGATTTTATTTAGCGTCATAACTTAGACTGTTTTGTTTTGAATAAATATATTTTTTTTCACTGCTTTATTTGGAAAATAAAACACGTTAGGCTGTGGCGGAAAAAGCTTTGTAAACTAGTTTAATCACCCAATTCGATCGATTTGCAGACTGACCGTTCCAAGGCGATAACCGCTGGTTTGGCTAAAATAGATGTCATATCCCGTTTTAGTCTTTCACGGAGCTATTACATTTGAATAACATGTTAACACGCTTGTCTTGCGACTTTTTAAAATTTTAATATATGTTGCAATACGAATCAAACCTTGTCCTAATTTCCGTGTTAATGTAAATCTACCTGTTTAAAGGTAAAACTGTCCTTTTTAATTTTCGAGTTATATGTATTAATTTCATGTTCTTTCTTTGAATACGAAAGACCTTCATTTGAATAAAACTACACTCATCTTTTATTAGATGATATGTCGTTTAATTCCTTGTAGGATTCTTTATCTAAGAACACCGCTACTTTACCGGTAATTTTATGTTTAAAACTTATCAGACAACACGTCTTAAACGTCTGTTCTAATAGTCGCATTACCCTGTCATTTATTTTCCCTGAAAAATCTTCTTTTTTAAATATATAAAGGTTAGACATACTTGCTTTATCGATTCATTGTGAAAATGTAAAGGTTTTTTACGAGCTGACTGGATCTCCTCTTGGTGTAAGTAATGGAAATTGGGAATAATCTTATCTTACTTTCATCACCGGAACAAACATGACTTATACGTATAAATATTCACATATTCATGTTGATTCACAACGTTATTTATACTTTTCAGTATTTGTTCATACCGCTGCATATCGTAACTACGTTTGCAACATAATCTTTGTAATAATGGAAATTTTTGTTCACTGCACATATCAAATTAATGTATATCTGGGGTTTAAATGATTTTTCTCCGCTAGCTGTATCTTTTGTATATTTGTTTACAAAAACAATGTTTTTCTTTTCAGATGTACATGTAAGGGAACGTTGCTTCTCAAAGAGCTTCCACATTCCCAAACATTTCACGATTGAATAGTCAGATTTTAATCTTAAGTCGTTTTGAACATCAATGTTTACACTACTTCAAAGCTTTCGAACGCCTTTCGAAGAGTGTACACTTTATCAGCGGTGTTATTATTTTGTGCAATGTAATATAAACATTTTGATTTCAATTTGCACTGTTTCCGGCTAGCTAAAGAATTGTTTATGAAATGGATTGCCAAAAGCAAAAATCATTTTATCGAGAAAAACGGCGGTATCTTCGACTTGTAACAGTTTATAGGCACTTGCAATAAGTTATTTTAATCACACTGTTCGTTATGCAATATAAGAAGAGTCAAATATACTATATTTGGTGTAAAGTATGTTTGAGTTTCTATTTTCAAAATTAAACAAAATCAACTCAAGCACTGCAATTGTCACATCTGTTTACGAGAAAAAATTTAATCTGAAAATCTTTATACGATTTTTTGCCTACAAAATTGAAATGGTCCTGTATAGGTTCTCGATTAAACGATTTATATAGATGTCCTCTTACTACTTTATCGACGATCTGTTTGTGGCCAACACATGTGAAAATACGTACAACATTTCTGAATAAAGCATATTTGTGCTATAAGTTTTTTTATGTGATTGCGCCTCAAGCAGAATTTCTTTAGCAAAATTTAGTTTGTGGACATTTTAGTCAAGGATGTAAACGCCCTCGGCATTTCATTCCAAATAATTTTTATTTTTATTTTCTAGAAAGGCTCTGGGTTTCAAAAAGTTGTAACTGTCATTCAATTCATATGTCTTATTCAAAATTAAAAATCATTGCCTATTGTTTAAAATTTCCCAAGTTCGTTAAACTATAGAATCTTCTTTAAACCGATCCTTCTAGTGTTGAAATCAAATCCACTGCCTTCGCAATTAAATAACAATAAATAGACGGTGCATTTTGCTAATTATTGTCGCATGGGTATAATTGTTTCTCTTTCCATTCCACCAGTTCTTAACTTTTATGGTCCGTCAACATTCGTAGCGGAACTGCATCTGAAACACAGAAAAGACAAAGTAAGAGGTACTTTGAAGAAACAATTCATTGTAAACGGAGAAGCAATTAAGAATTTTACTAGCCCGATACACGCTCTTAAGCAAACTAAGCTGATTTTAATTGTAGACGCTCTAAAAAGAAATATTGATCGATTAACATAAACGCACATATTTCCCGTCTCATTAGACTGTATTATCGGACGTTTTCCAGGCTAAGTTTGATATACACAAAATGCTGGAGAAAGACGCATAACATTAAAAATCTAGTAACCAAAGCAGGTTTAATGAGGGCATACCTAATTTGATTCAGAAACGTTGCTATACATGACATGGCAACGTTGATTGTTTATTGTTCTACCAAGATATCTGTTCTGTGTCCTCCTCGAATAATAATTTGCTGGACGTCGCCAACAAAACCATAAGTATTTTCGTGCGATGCAACAAAAACAAAGAAACGATAATTGTCTGTAACTATAACTAGCATTTATGAATGGAAGTAAAGTTGAGACTTTGAAATACATCGTTAATTAATGAAATAAAATGACCGAATTAATGAAACCTCAGTGTTAGATCGAATTTGTGTATTTAACATTACAACTAGTTTACACAATTTTGATAATTAAAACAGCCAACTTATCAACATCAACAAGGTTTCTTTTTGTGCAATTAGGAAAATGAATTTGCTTTTTCAATTGCCAGTAAATGTATATATTTAAAAATAACTGGAAGTAGACTGTACAATACCGAGCTTGCGTGAGAATACCACACTACCAATAGCACACCATCTTTTTTGTTTAGACTTTTATTTAAAAATCAACGATTCATATGGAATTAAGGACGAAAACCATTTACAAATAAACAGCTAAGTCCTTGCTCTGATCAAGAGAAATTGGATGAATGATCACCTTAATAAACATCATCGTATACAGGCTTGATTAAATGAAGAGCGAGCAGGATCTCAGATTCCAGTAAACGGTTAACATTTTTTAGTCATGCCTTCATTACATTTAATTTGTGTAAAAATACACATGTTTTTAATAATTTAATGTTGAATAATTCTTTTAACCAATTTTACATTCTTTATTTAGGTTGCATGAAATTAGATTACGTTCAGCAAAGCAAAGTTATCAGAGATTTATTATAGCAAGATAAACACCAACGTGTCATATCATTATTGATTTATTCAACCCACGAACATGAATGTTATGAATGTTTGTTTTGTATAATAACAAGTCCTAATGTTAGACGAAATACCAATTACCAATTACTTCAGTCCCTTATTTGTGTTATGAAACAAATACAATAATAAACCTCTAAGTTCAAAACATTTACATGTATTTGCTTTTTATATACATTACCACAACATATGGCCTTCCAAATACATGTACTATCATAAACTGGAAACTAAATTTAAATTTCAACGTCAGTATAAGACACCTGTGTAATAAAATGGAAAAAAGTGTTAACCCACCTTATTATTATGTACATGTATGTTTATATGAGTGTGTATTAATGGACCTCTGATATACGAAGACACTTCTTGTTCTTCGTGTTTTAAGTGTTTCAGTTGTTACTACGACGAAACAAAGACCTTGTGATTATTTTACTTGACTATATATTATTGGAAACAACAAATACTATTTATGTACATAAACATTGATTGTCTCTCTGTATTCCGGATCAAGGCAAAACCTCGTTAAAATACTAATATTTAAAATATAATTCACATGCAAACAAAATTGTACAAATAACAACATTGCTTACAAACAATGTAAACAACCAACAGAGCCCTTTACAACGCCAAAAAAAAGCCTTAACTAAAGTCACAATATTATATATTCACAAATTACTACCAGCAATATTCTCTGTATTTTCTTTGCCGATGAACACAAGGAAAATATTTGGATAGCACCATTCATGATCGTAATGTTTTAAAATATAATATATCTAACAGTCATTTTAATGTAATGCACGTCCGTATAAATCCAAAATCAGACGCATGAACACCGCAAATTACAGGAGCTAAGTCAGGTTTCTAAGCATAATGTTCAAGTCTTTCAGGTTCCAGGACGTCTATGTTAATTACCGTGTATTCGGCAAGATGGCTCGGTGCTCTATTCAGATTAAAAGTGTGATAAGGCGGTCCTTATTCGGAATAAATAATTTAGGTTAAGGAGAATGTGAAAGTCACACAATTTAGAATTATATTCAATACAATATAAATACAAACATAACAAACACATTTAAACACTGTTTGATTATATTTCAAAAGTACTCTTTGTTGATATTTTCTCCTTCCCGAAATGTTACCTTGAATCTTATAAAGAATTTTGAACATCACTTTCTTGATAGACTTTGATGCTCGCGCCTTCCTTCTTCGGAGGCGGTGATTAAGTGGGCACCCATTCCATAAAAGCTTATTTCGACTTGGTAATAAATCGAAGTTCGTTTGTATTATTATTCTGTCTGAAAATAGTTCTCTCACATATCTGCGGACAAAACCTTCAACAAACTTACAAGACGGAATTTTCGCTCCTGCGACAATAACCTTGGAACCTATTTTACACATACATTGTTCATCTTTATTCATGAGTACATTGTTTTATAAAGCCTTCACTTCACTAATTACTTTTAGGAAGTTCCACAACAGTTTTCTTCTGTTTTTACAAAGTTTCTCTTATTTCACTGATCTACCAATCATTTAGAACTTTATTAATTCTTCACGGCCTGTAAGTGATATTTTTGTTCTCGGTGGGTATTTTCATGTGCTTTCGGTATAATGTAATAAAAGATTATACACATTTTGAAGAAAAATAAGCGATTGCAAACCTATGTTGTATAACTTTGTCCGTGTGATATAAATTCTGACCATTCACGTGGTAGAAACAACTGTCCATAACCGACATAATTGTCCTTGAGAATATATAACTGATACCACTTAAAACGCACCAGCTTTGAAATCCATGCTTTATTGTACAATGCATGTAGATGTATGAATCCAAAAATATCCCTCTCACAATCTTACAATGTGTATCAAAGATTTAGCTATGTAGAAGTTATTATCGTTTATTCAAGGCAGTTCTAAAACATAAGATTTTAACTGCCCCACCAACTTAATTGACATTTCTCAAATTTTAGATATTCAAGGCACATAATAATTAAAACGGGACGTCATTTAAACCTTATTCGTGAAACAGATCTTGTACTTTCTGTCTAAGAAATGATATAAACAGCATTGAAGATGAATTCCATATGATGTTGCTGTGACATATATATCTGATTATAGTATATGTTTAAAAACACCATCTTAAATACAACCCATGCTTTATTGTACATAGTTTTACGATGGGTGTCAGTCTTGCCCTAACCATTGTTAAGTAAAAACATGTGGGAAACGTTCTCTTGTTTGAATGAATTGGTTCGTATGGTTATAAAGAAAATTCATGTTTGAAATAAAGAGCTTTTCTAATTGTTTCTTCTGGTTATCGTTAATGAAACAGATGCCGCCGGTCAAGAAGGGCGTTATTTCCATGGAAACGACTCCATCGTATTTCGTTATTCCACAATGTGTTCACAAGATGTCCTAGAACACAGAACGCATGCTTATATAAAGAAATCCTTTCACGCGGGAAATGTCCGACTTTGCTTAATTTGCCATCAGAAATCGCAACATCAAGCAATTCGAACAACACGTGTTTGTAAACAATCAAACACAAATAATCGATATATCATGGTGGGCGTCAGAATTGGCGTTCATACTCAGCATCTAGCTTGCTGGCTGGATTACTTCCCTTTGCAGCAGATGCATATTGTCAGCGGGCATTAATGTTATAATCACCCCAGCAACGTTGAGAGGTATATCACGGACGTTATGTTTTACGAATTAAAAAGACAAAAGGGACTTGATTCTGAACAGAGGCCTTGTTTCAATAAGGAGAAAAGGATCCAGTTATTGATCCTTTTGTGACAGAACGACTACGAGACATTTATAGACCTGCCAATATAAAGCTTTCAACTACGATAGGAGAGGAGTAAAAGAACGTAGATAAAAGCTGCATATGACAGGATGAAAGAGCGCAAGACCACGTGAGCCATGTCAAAGATAGTTACAGCAGGATATAATAAGACGATAAAGGAATTTAATGAATCCTGTTCTTTCGAGATGAAAGGAAGTTAGTAAAAAATGACTTATGTCAATCAATTATGGAACAAACTTTGTTAGTTTAAAAGTGCCTCACATAATTTGAAGAGTCACACCTTTTCAAAATTAATTAAGTTCAATAAAGAAACAAGGTGTGAAATTGTAATTTGGTTGTTTATACTTTAGGTACAAACGCGTTGAGTTGGTGAAATAATTGAAAATGTATTAATATACTAAATACTGAATAATTATTACAAACATAGTCGGATTATTTCTACGAACTTTTCATTTACAATATTACATTTTATTAGCATACACATTTCTAGATAAACCTAATCATTGACTTTTAAAGTTGTTCTCTGTCATCATGGCGTAAATTTTCTGTCATTTTTGCGTTTATATTTACACGAAGGGTACTCTTTCTGACATTATTTTCTGATAATGTTACGAAAATCATGCTTTTAGGTGTCGAGTGTTCAATAAAAGGCTTTGTTGTCGGCAGATGTCTCTAATGGAAATTCCTTTTGGACACGGTTCCGGCTTGATATTCTCAACAATTGTTGCGACGCTGGAAATAAAGTGGAAATAATATCTATTGGCCGTAATACTGTACGATGCATTAGACATTCGATGGGCTTTAATACTTGAGAAACAATACTAATGAACAGATATACTGGGCCTACATGTGTCTATTGCCAAGTACCTTGCTGTCAACGAGCTATAGGCATAGATACATATAAAGTGAACAAAATCCTGAAAGACAACCAGTTTGCGTGCATTTTAGTATCAATTTCTGCTGTCTTTTGTGCATCTGCCTTTCAGACAATCCAACGTCATGTGCGTGTCTCCGTAAGTTAAGAGGATAGCTTTACTTCGTAATAATGTAAAACCTTTTATGATTTCAGTATCACTGAAATATACTGTATGAAGTTTATATACATGTATATTCAGTTATTATCACGTTTATTTAACTTGATAAAGGCAATACGTTTTGGGTCACATTGGCAAACCTGTAACATGTTATATATTGTGAAACAATTAAATTATTTACACAAGATTCTTACATTTGATCGCAATGTAAGAAGGAAATGCAATAATTAACGATAAATTGCTGTCTGTCGAAAGAATATCTGTACACTGTACACTGACTATAAATAGATTTTATATATTAATCATATATTACAAATCGAACGCAACATCAAACAATGTTTGAAAGTGATAATAATTATTCACTGGACAATAGTTAAGAATATATATTACCTAATGTGGGGGGCGTGTTTATGAAAATATGTATCTTTTCCAAAATGTCTCACCTTTCTTTACACCAGTCTTGGCCTGGGTAAAGCATGAAAGTAAAACAATGTGTCGACACCTATCACATTGTGTTTGAAACATTTTACAGATCGTAACGTTGAAATACATTAGATTACATACACCTGACCCATCTAGGATACACAATATGCCGTTTTTTTGGATACACCCATTTCTTTTACAACACTTTTAAAACGCACCATTAACGACAGCGTATTTATACGAAACATATGTGTTTAATGCCTTACACAATGATAATGCTTTTCCATTGATGACGTTAATATGGCACAAAAAAACGTAGGCCCAGTTTCTAAATGAGATACACAACCCCTTCATAGTGAAGTAAAACGTAAGATGTAAAATTATAAAGTTTGCATTCTGTATATGGTAACATTTTGACATTTCTTGTTAACATATGTTTACTATAAAATATTTTTATGATGAAATATTTTAATGCTGGTCACCTACTCGTCGTCTTTATAAACGTAATGGTCGGTAATCAGTATGTTTGCTAGGTATACGTTTGTGTTTGACAACGGACGTGGCAGAAATATCATGTCCGGAAGTATCCGATCCGATCCGAAGTAAATTTATTCAATGACCCTAGCAAGTTTTCTGTATATGTATGTCAGTTACTCTTTCAAGACCGCCGGCTGCACATTTATCCATAAAACAACATTTTTATATACAACAATCATCGCCAAGCATGTGTATTGAATTTCGACAGATTCTAAATTAATATTTTCTCTGAGCTCTGAGTTCAAATCAGTAAATTTATTCCAAAGTTATGAACGTCACCACTAGTACCTTTCAATGCATATATCGTCGTGGAGAAAAACCCTTTTTCATATCGACGAGTATGCAGATTTTAAGAAAAAAAAAATACTTATACAGCTTACACGTGCTTAAAAACGTTTGGAAAAGTATCAACAATTTATTGCTTAGAAAAGATTACTTGCAATACAAGAATATATTTATATAAGGCTTCAGATGATTAAACAACATTAACCGACATACGGTATGATTGTGGTACTCTCAAAAGGACCAACAGAGAAAATCCTTTTGAGCAAATTCATACTTTGACGTATATTTTTAACCATTTTTGTGTCAGCGTTGTTGTTGTAAATCGAAATTGCACACGCTGTGTGCTTATCGCGAGGTGTTTGTAATATACTTAGGATGTTGTTTTTAAAATAGTTTGTACAATGATATAGATTGTATTTAAAGTTAATAATAGTCAAACGGCAACTATTATCGGATATTTCATTACCTTAATGCATATTATTTATGGAATATATCACTTAATCACAAAATATGCCCTACGACATCATAAAACGAACATCAAAATGTACACTGCAACACAAAATCGATAGTTATATTAACGTATGCTTGCTCGTAAACGGTATTATAGAAATCTTATATTCTGCAATAAGTTTTTCATTTTGTTCTTATTTTTACTTATTATATATGAACACTAATTACATTATATTAATTTTTAAATTGCTGTCTCTTATAATAATAATAATGATCAAACAGTTACGAGCATAGTATAATGATAAAGTAAGGCTTTCTGTAGACTTCAAGAAGGGAATTGATCTAGGCAATGTGTACCTACCTATAAAAACTTCATAGTTATATTTTTAAATTTGATGAACATAAACGTATTATTCTTTCAAATGAACCAATGGAAAGGATTTAAACGCTTTTAAATAAAATACATTTACAATCATTGGCACGAAGAATCATGTTGAATCATTGATAAAATCGTTATCAATTTATTTAATGTATTACTTAAAAGTAAAATTATGAATATAACTACGTTAAATATAAAGTATTTTTCATAACGTATTGGGGGATGGGCTGTAACGTGAAGCAACTGCATGGAAATAGTAATTGAAATCATTGTGTATACTTACTCCTCTTTACACCCTTTACAGATTATTGGAGTTTTTGGTGTAAAAGAAACGTAGTCTTAAAATTAAACATCTGGCTTCAAACGAGATGGAGATGGAGATGGCTTAATTACTAGAAAGTGTTACCACACCGCCAATAAGTGAATGTTATGAGTATGTTAGAACCGTTTCCATTGATATAATATTCCTAATTCAAATGTGGCAAAATATGGTTCCTGTACGCCTTTGGGGCAAACATGTTTCCAACAGAAATTAAGTTTACATGATGTATCTTTGACAAAAAAGCAACAACGGCTATGTTACGTGTGCAAAGGGCTCTAGAAATTGGAGACTTGCCATTTGGTTATGTTTTAGCACCTATTTCTATTCGATACCTAAAACTTCAACGGAAAAAGAACAAAAACTGACTTGGAGTGTCACAGTCTTTTAAAATGCAATTGACATTTTAATGTCATGCCTAAAACTAATACGACTGGTGCAAAGGTGTCTTTCTGCAATGACAAATGTGTCTAATGATGGCGTAAACACCAGTGTCCTAAATAAAACCCCAGCGTGCCATGAGGTCACACGCTTGTCTCGAGAACTGTGGTCGTCGCCTCATTAATGTTTGTCATTCAACGCTGAAAAAATGCAACCGGTAAAACCGTTTGAGATTGGCACAAAAAAGTGCATGCAGCTGTGCTCTTGAGTGACAAGGTAAAACAGCTAAGTGTAGATAGCATGTGCGTGGTCGCTACAAATCCCAGTGTTTTAAGGTTAATCAATATACGAAACATACTCATAAGTTATTAAAGAAAAGCCTTTGGCAAATTAGGCTTGTATGTATCTTTGCAAAATTTATTTTCAATGAAATAAAGGTGTATAAATCTTGGAACTCAACTATCTTTGTCGCATTTTGTCGTATTTTACATTTCGGCCGTGCTTACACTTTTTCGAAAGTAGGTACTATAATAAGTTCGCATATGTTAACAAACGTTTTTATCATTCGTAAATCAATATAATAATAAACATTCAATTAGGTATAATTAAGAGATTCGTTAATTTAATAAGTTTTATCTATGCCAATTTGTTATTCAGACCGTTACAGAAGCGATGCGATATCCAGTCTCTTGTGATGTCGACATGTCAACACCTGCCAAAGATTTCAAGAATGGGCCTTTTCTGCCGAAAATGGCAACCCACTATTATCACTGTGCTTTATATAATATATGGGGGAATGGTTCCATATTCTGTGTAAATCAACTAGCACTACAGCTGGAGGTTGAATCATGGAGGAATGTCATGTTTCATAAAAATGCTTCACGTTATACAAGCAATCTGTTTTAGACAAAATGATTGATTTCGATCAATTAATTTTGTTTTGCACTTGTCAAGGACTTATATGTACTTTTTGTCCCCGAGTCTCTGAAAATGGTTGTTTTTTAAATGTAAAGATTGTGAGAACTATAGAAGATATTTGTTATAAAAAGAACGTAAACGAATAATGTTAATATGAGACAAAGTCCAGTGAAATTAGCGTACAAAGACTGCGACACTCGGAACCAATGAAGGCAACAGCTGTCTGATAGAGAACCATAGTAAGTGATTAGAAAACATCATTGCGTAGATTGATACTGAACGTGGCATGGGGACCTAAACATAAGGATCAATTTAAAATATAAACATTAATACAACAGAAAAATGGCAACATTTTAAGATGCGAATATGTGAAAATAATGAAACAAATAGTAGACTGATAGAAAACACGAAATAACGACAGTCAAAATAACAAGGTGTGCTTCTGTATAATTGATGCATAGGTTTATAAATATTACTATAACTCTCTAACTCTATAAATATTAATATAACTCTAAAGATCTATAAATAACTGTACCTTTTATGTACTTACACTTTTTGGCGGTGCCCCAGGTCGAGTCGCTGACTCGTAATGAATTCGCCCCTCACCGGGTGGTTTCTTGTCTCAGTCCATGCAAGACTTTTCATGTATGGACACCATTCAGCTTACCTGAGGAGCGCCATTGGTTGTACCAAGACATCTCTCATGGGCCTTCGCTTTAACTGAATGTAATATCATATTATATATTAAAATATTGAAACGACTATATCAAGATGTAAAACTAAGGCTGGGTGGTATATTAGAAAATGACGCCTTCCCTTATTATTCCCGCGAAGCATTTGTGCACTAAGAATGACACGATATTGCCAATGTTATAATGACTTGAAATCTCTCGCGTCTCACAAAATAATCCAATTCTCGCATTTTCATTTTACAACGTGTTTACTGTGGGCGAAGGAATACACTGGTAAACACGAAACTGTGCAAAAAGGTTGTGGATTTTATATGTCAAAATATAGATGCAAGCTGGCATTCAATATCCTTAATGTTGTGATTCTTTTTGATAGGCGACCACCGTCAAGAATTTTGTCAAGAGATCAAATAGTCCGTCAATGTAAACAGACAACGACGTCGGAACTCACAAGTATTGATAAACAAGCGGACAGATGGTAGCTGAAAGCCACCATAGGACAGGGTGGCTCGAAAGGATTTCTAAACCGCGGATGTTAGAGCTGATTGTTAAGTTTATGATTTGACATCATAGGCGTTATTGTGTTTGTAGATCGGTTGACTTGTCTATATCCTACAATCAATTAACCAAAATGAGTCTATTTAATTATTCCTATATGTGAATTCTAAGTCTACTTGTAAAATACAAAGATATGTAGTAGATTGCGATTGCAGTGCAAAAAGAGAAAGTACAAGCTATCTGTACTGAGAACAGGAATCCGTAGTTTTTTTACATACCAGGCTATAACGCATGGTTTCATTTGTGGAATTTAATTTTACGCTGCATATGTTATACCCCCATCGGAATCCTTGACATAACGAAGTTGTATCGCCAATCTTCCTTACAGCTCATCTCCCCGACATTGCAATTAGATAATGTTGACTAGAACAACTATAGAATTGTATGTATTAGTTTTGCATGATGAATTTCCTTAGACACATAGGACACCCTTTTTTTTATTTTGTACAATGCATATGATGAGTTCTAGCTGATGGTTTCTCGAAACTTTAGAAGAGAAAAATTTCCTCAGTTTGCTACGATTTCGATAAGTACTTTAAATTCTCCAAATAAGTTATATTTCTGTTAGTTCACTGTACATTTGAGCAATTATTTAACACATTTTTTTCAATTGTGATAGTAATCACAATACTTAAAAACAGTTTGTGAACATTTGATTAGCTGTAATATTAAGTTTAAACCTAGTTTACTGTAACATTAGGTTGTAATAGACGGAATGCATGATTGAACTTTTTCTGAATGGAATTAACTAACATTAAGTGAATATGTTACGTTAAAGCTTAATACACATTCTATATAATATTGGTCAATAATATGGCAAGTGTTTAGGCAATATATGCATGTATTTGTAAGGGCCAAACAAACTTACTTTCTTAACAATAAAATTCATGCGAGTAATAAAAACAATTGAGACTTAACAATGAACATATACTGAGATAGGCATTTCAAAGATTATAAGGAAATAAACTGATTTTGTTATATGTTAAGCCCACTAAGCTGAAATGAGCCGCAAGAATATATAGTTAACTGCTCGCATATTAAAGTAAAACCGACAATGTATACAAAGCTGACTCAGACGAGAGAACGACACGTGCCACGTTAGACTTCAAATCTTCTGAGTATGATTGTATTATTTTTATGCATTTTGATCAATGTCATCCACAATGAAACGTCGATCAGATTCCCAAGTCCTGAGGGCTTTCCAACAAGTATACTGGTTATGGAATTTTGTAAATATCGATCTTACATTTAATTCTTAACTAATATTTTGACATTCATAGCCAATTGATCAACATGCTTTAACTACAATAATAAGTAAGAATACGGAGATATATCGGCAAAATAATTCATAAGACTCCGTTTTATATTTTGATTACCAGAACCAATTATTTTCACTACAACTCATTTATCATTGCAATATTTAAACAAGATAAGTATTTAATCAACAAGAACGAAAAGCACAACAGGTACTTTTCATTGTTAGGTTTCACCACTTTATATACTACAGGAAACGTTCAATATGACAGTTAAAATTGTTAATTTATGGTTCGATAACGACCAATGAACATTGGAAATTGTTTGCAATAATCGTAATGAAACGTATCAGCTTTCTGTAAACAAAGAGCCCTTTTGATAGCACTGTTTTTGCATGATATTGTTACATGATCTGGCATAATATTTTCCCATATGGCTCATTTTATAAATGGTTTATTGTTTCTTGCTGAATGGCGAAATAAGTAGAATTGAGCAAACATACGACACACTGCACATTTGTAACGATACGATGTGTTATTTATTGACCCAAGAAATACGCATGCAAATGTTTACACCCAATTGTTTGTTTGTTGAAATTATCGTCCCTCAAACTGTATTTGAGTTATGTGGGGGCGTGTTCATTTAGTGCTGCCTTCGCTCTGTATAGCATGCCTTGAACACCTATAATGTAACATTTTCCTGACAATGGGTCGATCTAATCAATTATCGCTGTCGGTGACTTACCTTTATGACACTTATGCTTAGATTTTAAAATATTTATATACATAATCAAGAGACATATAAAAAGGTTGTTTTAACTCCCTTCCCCGCAGTAGTCCGCATACACCAGTTCCTCATTATAGATAATACTTACGAATAAACTTCTTGCAAAAATGCATAATAAATAGTTTTACTCAAAGACTTGCATTTCGTTGGATAAATGTGGAATAAAACCGTGATACTCCATTTCGGCGCACAGCGCCGTTACTATAGGACAAGGCACTCTTCATTTGACTACAGTTGCTATCTAGATTTCTGCGATAGAACAAACAAAATACAGAGAATACAAGTTGCTAAAAGGAGATACCAGCGACATAACTTTAAGTTTCAAATATGCAAGGGAAAGCATTTTCTCAACAGAACACACTTTTTAAATCATGTTAACAGAAAAAAGATTGACCGGATTTAGGAGAAAAACTATCGTCAAGCCACTGCAGCGTGAGATTCACTGGCATGGAGATTGGAACCTGACTTGTGGTAATTAAAGATTCAGCTGTTGCCCGACAATCTAAACGTTTTACTGGAACGTAAGCAGTTTAATATGCGCACGTACCGCCTCATTTAACCGTCAGTCGGCGGCATGAAATTACCATGCACAGGTTTGAAATAGCTTCATGCGACCTGAGACGCCTGACAGAGTAGTTGTTGTAAATGAGCCTTAAACTGCCGAAATGTGCATGTAGTTTAATATACTAAATTTAAATTACTCCATACATACAGGACTGAATTTCGATTCTGGAGGTGCTGAATTTTTTTCAAAACTTTCAAAGCCCTTGGAAATAAACACCCAGTATCATGGAGATTAGAATGTATGTATGTGTGTAAAAAGATAAATAAATAAATAAATCTACATGTATCTATCTGTCTGTCTGTCTGTCTGTCTTTCAGTCTGTCTGTCTGTTTGTCTGCTTGCCGGCCTGCCTGCCTGCCTGCCTGCCTGCCTATCTACCTACCTACCTACCTACCTACCTATCTATCTATCTATCTATCTATCTATCTATCTATCTATCTATCTATCTATCTATCTATCTATCTATCTATCTATCTATCATCTATCTATATATTTGCGTGCGCACGCGTGTTAGGGTAATTCTATTTTTTAGTATTTACAATATTGAGACCGCGATCAGAATAACCTAGATAAAGTAGCAATGATATACTGTCCTTTCTATAAGAAAATAACCACAAATAATAAGAATTCGCTGCCTAATTCTGCCACTAAAATGTACGGTTTCCATCTGAAGCAGTTTAAATGACGTCAAACCAGTTGACAAGACATTTAAAACACATCGTAAACATTTCAGGTAATTATTGATCTATTGTTTTTTACGTATATGCTGTTACAAAGTATATGTGATTATCTAAATATCTTCGGTATGCCATGTACATTGAAATAACTAGCAAATGTTCGATATAATGTTGCATATCCTAGATATAACTTAAATTGCTTTTTTCAGTTTTATTAACATTGTTTCGGCGAGACAATATAGAAAAACAACAACAAACATGCCGTATGAAAACCTACCTGGTTGATCTGTTCAAGATGTATAACTTGGTACTTGCTTGGATTCACAACGACAGGGTAGTAGTTATATTCCAAACATCAAGGAGACAATAGTTTATTGAAAGGCACATAGTTGAAACTCTCCAGACGCTTGTTATCATTAGAAACACGGTTCTTGGCTGGTTATCCGGCATCGAGTGCCATAATACGTCGCGTATTTGAAACTGTTTTCAACACCTTATTAATCTTTCTTGCAACAACCCAGTGTACTTTTTGAAAATTCTCGTTCATTGTAATTTGTTAATACATAGTCATTTGCATTTAGAACTGGAAATGAAAATTTTCGATGAGTTTCAACATTAGTGTGACACATACAATTTTATTTAAGTACATGTCTATCAAATGGTCCATATGCAACAATTGGACATTCAAAGGAAAGAATAGAAACGTTGAACCATTGCAGTAAAAGCATAGATGGGTAAAATGTATAACCGATGCACGTTTAAAGTCCACAAGCAACGGTCTAAACAAATCGTGTACATCTTTTTCACGTTCAAATGCTACTCATAGCATTTTGCAAAAGAAGTAAAAAACTAGCTTTTGACAGCTCTTTTGACGAAAACAGTCGAGGCTGTAATAACCCTGAGATTTAGTCTTAGTGAATTTACATTTTTTTTTAAACTAGTTTTTTTTTTTTTTAATTTTGAAGACGGCTACAAATGAAGTCAGTCTGGCGAACATGTTCATACAATATAAATATAATTCCAGTTTTCTTCTATTTACATTATTCAAAAAAAAAAGATTTTCTTTTCTCAATGTAACTCGGAAACTATAAGCCATCTTGTTGTTTTATCTAAACAATAGTTCGTGTAAAATGACATTATTTTTTTTTTTGAAAACGCAAATCTTAGAACAAAACTTAAATAAATATACAGTGTGCAGTTGAAAACGCCAAGCATCATCAATGTTACAACCATTACGGTCGTTCTCGAATCGGATGATAAAGATGAAGGAAACAAGTTGTGTACGCAACACGACACATGTTGTTCAATTAAAGCATGCATGTCGCGAATGCTTAATTTATATCGCATAATTCACGGCATTAGAGAAGTCCAGAGCTATTACACGCCTTTATATGGGTATAATGTCTTAAACTTAAAGAATAATTCAGCTTATGTATTATTGTATTATTGATGTCATAAGTAAGTCACAGTGAATAAAGAGTCTATATAGGGTCGGTGTCACGTCCAGAGTAATAATAGTAAATTATTCATTTGCTGTAAACATGCTAACTAAACAACATGTGTTGAGTAGCATGAACAGCGTGTAGTTTCTCTCAAAATCTCACGGGGTCAACTGTTAATGACGTATCTTTCCTTTAGTATTACCTGGACACAACTAATAATTTAAGTAAATGTTATCACTTTATTCGTTTGCATTATTTTCTTAACAAAACATGCTGCATGTATTTAGCTGAATCACAACCATCTATCGAAGTTTTCCTCAGTGTTTATGATATGTTTTTTAAAAGTCTTAACTCTAAACAATACTACGTTTTATTTTGTTGATTTTCTAAAATTCTTTTATTTCTTCCGTATTATTTACATTTCACTTTTGACACTTTTGGCATATGACGTCATGGCATTTATGACGTCATCATATGGTTCTTATAATATATCAGCGCTTGTACTGCTTTATTTTATTTGAAACTACTCTCTCATTTGGATTTTTTTGGTTGCCGAGGTTTTTATCTACTGTACATACTGTACATATGTTTTATTACTAGTTATCATGTATGTACATAAGTTCATTATATCTGTTTTAACTCCCGATGCAGGTGCTTACTGTTAGTTGTGTCACTTTGACGGGATATTTTTATTTACACTGTTTGTTTGATAGAAAAACCTTCAGGAAGTGCGAGGTTGGAGCGCTCCACAAACCAGGATTAAGCACCCCAGTTGGCCCTTTTGCCGACTGACCATTCCAAGGCGGTAACTGATGGTTTTTATTTTTGCGTGTTATGTCTGTCTCTGTGTTTTTTGTCACATTTATATTTACCTTGTTTGCCTTTGTCAGCAGGTAGATAAAATTTAAATATCTGTGAAAATTTTGATAGGACCTTTTCTTATTTATTTTTTCTTTCTCATACGCTTGGTTGCGTTAGCGACGTTTTTCAGTAATCTTGTATCGCATGGAAGCTTACCGTTTGCGCCGCATTTAATATTCATAACTAAACATTATGCTAAACAGAGTGTCGAAAAATAACTTAAAATTATATTGACCTTCAATTATATATTCAGTTTTAGGATTACCAGCCATGCACCTTTCAAATGGAATGTGTTGTTGAATCAATATAAAAACACTGCCAACTATCTCGTTTAGTATACGCAACTTAAATAAGTCGAAAATACTACGAGACCTAATATTTTGTTAACATGTTCGCACTTTCAAATCAGCGTTTTCTATAAAAGTGTTTGATTCCAAGACAAACTAAAAAGGTTGAACTACCATAGCAGCCATAGCAGATGTTAATAAGTCGATTTATCCTTGGCAAGTCTCATCTATTCTCTTCTGGGAGCTGTTGGATATGATATTTGCCACAGAATCTCACGCATTAAACACTAAATACAACACCGTTCGTTACAAATCATGCATGTTTAAATGAACAGACCATACTTTTTGCTTCAGAACGGATATGTGCGACATGAAGTGTCGGTGACACACTCACGTGCCACCAGGGAGGACATACGACAGCTGACGGTTACAGCACAAGTGGGTGTAGGAATAATTGTGGCGTGGAATGACACTGTATGCTGATTTTGTACTGGGATTTAAATGTTGAAACTTACAAGTGTAGTGAACAAAAACAAAATCAAGATGGATAATTGTGTATGAATCTTTGCTGACATCTTAAAAAAAATCTAAACTGGTCTTTTGGGACTCTCTCTAGAATTAAAAATATGATCAGTCAGCAATTGGTGCTTCTTTTTACAATATCAGAATTGAATGTTAAACAAGTTATCAAGCAAATATAAATACGAATGAGAATAGTAAATATCGGCAGCATCAAATATTTGCATATATTTATATATATTTATAACATTTAACAAATCAATGATGCAAACAAGATACATATGCACATAAATTAGTTTACATATGGAAATGACCGATTGAAATTTCAATCGGCAAAATGAAATGCTAGGTGCCTTATGCAAAAATATCAATGACGAAAAACACTTCTTTTAAGATATGAACCAATTGTATCTCTATAGAAAATAACTATTCACCTACTCCTTACACAACCCGATTTCGCTCAGTGTACACGTACATATACAAAATACTGCATATCAGAATGATTACAATGATTACATATGTACCAAAACTGGTATTTGCCTAAGTAATCATGGCCTGAAATATATCTAGTCTCTTGACAACGCTCCTCGTCCTCGCACTTCATATCCTGTTTACAGTTATCAGATAGACACATAGATGTATATGAGACTTTGGGGAGAACTTGCGGATTTTGTCAAAATATCACCACAAGCTTTGATTAGATAACTTGATCATTGATCATTGATAGGCGTCCATTGTCAAGAATTCTGTCAGAAAGATCAAATGGTCAGCCAATGCAAACAATCGACGCAGTGGCGATTGATAATATATAAAGTATATAGGGCTGATTGGCATTCTGGGGGCTGGGTGGCACTCCGGGGCTGGGTGGGTGGCACTCCTGTGCTGGGTGGCACTCCTGGGCCTGCCTGGCCTGGGTGGCACTCTGGGGCTGGGTGGCACTCTGGGGCTGGGTGGCACTTTGGGCCTGGGTGGCACTCCTGGGCCTGCCTGGCCTGGGTGGCACTCTGGGGCTGGGTGGCACTATGGGGCTGGGTGGCACTCCGGGGCTGGCTGGCACTCCGGGGCTGGCTGGCACTCCGTGGCTGGGTGACACTCATGGGATGGGTGACACTCCGGGGAAGGGTGGCACTCCGGGGCTGGGTGACACTCCGGGGCTGTGTGACACACCAGTGCTGGGTTGCACTCCGGAGCTGGTGGCACACCGGGGCTGGGTGGCACTCCGGGGCTGGGTGACACTCCGGGGATGAGTGACACTCCGGGACTGGGTGGCACACCAAGGCTGTGTGGCACTCCGGGGATGAGTGACACTCCGGGACTGGGTGGCACACCAAGGCTGTGTGGCACTCCGGGGCTGGGTGACACTCCGGGGATGAGTGACACTCCGGGACTGGGTGGCACACCAAGGCTGTGTGGCACTCCGGGGCTGGTTGACACTCCGGGGATGGGTGACATTCTGGGGCTGTGTGGCACTCCGGGGCTGGGTGACCCTCCGGGGCTGGGTGACGCTCCGGGGCTGGGTGGCACTCCGGAGCTGGTGGTACACTGGGGCTGGGTGGCACTCCGGGGCTGTGTGGCACTCCGGAGCTGGTGGCACACTGGGGCTGTGTGGTATTCCGGGGCTGTGTGGCACTCCGGAGCTGGTGGCACACTGGGGCTGGGTGACACTCCAGGGCTGTGTGGCACTCCGGGGCTGGGTAACACTCCGGTGCTGGGTGACACTGCGGGAATGGGTAAAGAACCAGGGTTACAGGCATGTTGGAATATTTGACTTGATGCAACTTTGAGCATATATTGATTTTTGTGTATTAGAAATACCTATGGCGCGCCATCAGGTTTAAACCAATATGTATAGTCAAGACACAAGTGAAGTTAAGTATGGCATGCTAATGAAATTCAGATTATAGTGACACGTTTAAGTATATATAACAAACAGTGAAATTTAAGTTTTAAGTTTACGTCCAGCTGTATATGGGCATTCAATATTTACTAGCAGAACTGTCTAGATTTCACCGATGTACATGACAGCTGAAAACAACATTCTCGGTAAATATTTTAACGCAGGTGTTATGTCCTAATTCCATCGTTAAGCTATTGTTACAGAGGGACCATATATAAGAGCTCATTTGTTAGCAACTGTTTGCGTGGATACATTTTAAATTTAATGCAACTTCTTTATTGATCCTCAAACCACCATTTCATCATTATCAACGATTACAGATATGTTAAAGTGATACAAAATAAAGCATTTTTACTTCTACTACCAAACTTAATAATTTGCATTGGCATTAATGTTTACCCGCAATACAACATGAAACGTATGCCTATAAGTTGTCTAGTAAAGCGAAGTTTCAAAGTAAAATTAACAGACATTCGAATGAATTGAAGCCGCATATTAATAACTAATCGACTTTGATTGAGTGTCAAAACACAAACGTGTATTTTAAATTGGTCGAGTCTAATCGAGTGTCATACCACATACGTGTATTCTAAATTGGTTGAGTCTGATCGAGTTTGATTCCACATACATGTATTCTAAATAGGTCGAGTCTGATCGGGTGTCATACCAAATACATGTATTCTAAATGGGTCGAGTCTGATCGGGTGTCATACCAAATACATGTATTCTAAATGGGTCGAGTCTGATCGAGTGTGATTCCACATACATGTATTCTAAATTGGTCGAGTCTGATCGGGTGTCAAACCACATACATGTATTCTAAATGGGTCGAGTCTGATCGAGTGTGATTCCACATACATGTATTCTAAATTGGTCGAGTCTGATCGGGTGTCAAACCACATACATGTATTCTAAATGGGTCGAGTCTGATCGAGTGTTATTCCACATACATGTATTTTAAATGGGTCGAGTCTGATCGAGTGTTATTCCACATACATGTATTCTAAATTGGTCGAGTCTGATCGGGTGTCAAACCACATACATGTATTCTAAATGGGTCGAGTCTGATCGAGTGTTATTCCACATACATGTATTTTAAATGGGTCGAGTCTGATCGAGTGTTATTCCACATACATGTATTCTAAATGGGTCGAGTCTGATCGAGTGTCATTCCACATACATGTATTCTAAATGGGTCGAGTCTGATCGAGTGTTATTCCACATACATGTATTCTAAATGGGTCGAGTCTGATCGAGTGTCATTCCACATATATGTATTCTAAATGGGTCGAGTCTGATCGGGTGTCAAACCACATACATGTATTCTAAATGGGTCGAGTCTGATCGAGTGTCAAATCACATACATGTATTCTAAATGGGTCGAGTCTGATCGAGTGTCAAACCACATACATGTATTCTAAATGGGCCGAGTCTGATCGGGTGTCAAACCACATACATGTATTCTAAATGGGTCGAGTCTGATCGAGTGTGATTCCACATACATGTATTCTAAATTGGTCGAGTCTGATCGAGTGTTATTCCACATACATGTATTTTAAATTGGTCGAATCTGATCGAGTGTCAAACTACATACATGTATTCTAAATGGGTCGAGTCTGATCGAGTGTTATTCCACATACGTGTATTTGAAATTGGTCGAGTCTGATCGAGTGTCATTCCACATATATGTATTTTAAATTTTTCGAGTCTGATTGAGTGTCAAACCATATACGTGTTTTATAAGTTTTCCTAGTTTAGATCGAAACCTCTCCAGTAAAGTGCAGCTGGTAAACTGAGAATTTATATGAAGAAATTCATCTTGAGTGAATACGCAATGGAACGGTTTCCGGATAAGTAATCTGACTATTGATAGTTTGTTAAATACATCAGGCACTTTAAGCCTCAATCGGTACACAACATTTGCAGTTAAGTAAAACAGCATCCAAGAATGCAGACGTTTTTCAGATACGGGTTCTATAGTTTCCTATATTCCGGGATTAACGCATGACTTCATTGGGAATTCAATTTTTCGCTGCAAATGTAAAATAAATTACCGAAACAGATATGCTCAATTGTTTGTATAAATTTAACATGATAAAATACAACAGACACTAGAATTGTCCTTGTTTAAGCCATCTATATGCAATGCAGCATTCCTAGCGAACAAGTCATGGTCGTTTCTCAAAATACTTTATAACAATTTTGTATGTACTTGTAATTGTTACCGACACTTTCCAATAGGATGGGGTTTCCTTCTTTTATATCATGTGACAATATCATAAACAGTTCAATATTCGTAACAAAAATCCAAACGCTCTGAAGGAAAATAAAAACAACATCTCTAGGTTCGAGGTCTGGTCTTAGAAATGACTTAATGCGGGAAGTGTTACAGCTCATATGCATTTCACTGGTCGTTCTACCAAGACATTTTATTCTGTTGTTTTCTCTTAAAATAGCTGGACGTCGCTTTAATGACTTCCATTGAGTTTTTGCAGCGTGTTTCTAAAAGCAAAATGAAAGAGCGAACGTTAGCTTCATTTTACAATACGTTCTGTCTGAAGTAAAAAAAGAGATGCAGAACATGCAAGAAAATGCCAGAAACGAATTTTATGTGAGAGCGAGACTTCATATCATCTGCATAGTATTATGTAATGTCATGCATTATCCCGTAAAGAGTGACACGGCGTTGATCAAATTCCCAAGTGTTGAACGCTTTATGAAAAATATACCGGCATTCAAAGCTCTCTCCGGATTATATTGTGGGTATGTCAATCATTAATATTACCTTTCTAAACTAGTATATTAAACTTCATGGCAGAGTGAGCAATAGGCGCAACGAAAATTTGGCTTTATTTGAGTATAACGGAACATGAAGCAGCAATTAATTGTGTCCTCACATTTATGTAATAATCAACTGGTTTATTGGCATACAAACTGGAGCCGGCAAGTAAATGGCGTAGATGTTATTGCATTTAGATACTTACAAAAAAGAATATATATAGAGAAAACTAAACTGTCCTTCATACATGTAGTGGTATGTACATAAACTGTTGCATAAACATGTATTAGTATGCACAGGTATTGGTCTATACATGTATTGATATATATTTGGTATGAACAGTATTGGCTTGAACCTGTACAAATATTGGTATGTACAAATATTCTTGGTATTTACCACCTGCAACACTCCGGACCAATAATCTACAGGTTTCAGATATACAATTGTGTTTAAGTACTCTGGAAATGTACTGGAAAAGTCACAAAACGAAGGAAAATAAATAATAATGGTATGTTTTCTTTTCTGAAAATATATTTTTGATTCTCTTTTATTAAATTTATATGTTGGGAATATATGAAATGTCTAAATGACGTAAATACTGACATTCGTGATTATTAAAACACACATTAAAGAATGCAGGTAATTATTTACCTGCTTATGCTGTTATGATGTATTGTTATCTTAGTATCAACAGTATATCTTATATTATGAAAACTTATTAGCAAATGTTATTTTGATAACATCTACCATGTCCTGGATGTTAAAATAAAAATACATTCATTACAAAAATGAACGTGCTTATTCAGTTCTCTTGATAATATGTACATGTAGACTATAGTATATAAAGCCAGCAATCAAGCCGTCTGAAAATTCTGCAAGTATCAAGGAAAACAATATATACCTTTAGACTTTGTTTAGAGACAACGACAAGAATAATTCTTACTGTTAACTTTCCAAGAATGCAGAAGTTTTTTTGTTTAAAGATACAACGTAAAAAACACACTCTCCAGATGCATGTTATCTTTGGAAACACAGTTGTTGGCTGTTAATCTCGTCTCGAATGTCGCATTATTATGGAGCTTGTTAATACGAATATATATTACAAAGTCATGTGAGCATTGCAACATATACACAAAAATTAAAAAGGCACAGAAGAAAGGTATTCACATGCAAGCCAAACATAAATGTAAGAACAGTTTGGATGAGTCATTTAACAAAAAGAGCAAGCCCGACGGTTACCACCTTGGAACGGTCAGTCGGCAATATGGACCGACTGGGGTGCTTAAACCGGTTTAACAAATGTTTAAACCTCGCACTTCTTGATTGATTTCTCAGATGCAAGCAATGAAAAGAAAATCCGATCCATTTGAATAAATGTCCAAGCGCTGACGTTTTGTTTGATAAGTTATGACGTTAGAAGTGACGTCAATGAAAAATAATGTCCCAATAGTGTTTAGAAGAGAGATAGGTATCATTTTGATTAAAGGATCAACAAAAAATGTTGATAGTTAATGAAATTAACTTTTTAAATCAAGAAAAAAAAATGTCCAGAAAAGAGTAAAAAAGTTGAAGCATCCAGTTCACGCGAAAATGTCACGCATTTCAACACCTTATAAATATTTCGTGTAACTACCATGTGCGTTAAGAAAATTCTCCTGCACTGTAATTTGTTAACACAAAGTTCGTCACACACATTTCGAATAGGAAAAATTTCAATGAATTTCAACTTGCCTGTGACACTTTAAATTTTCTCAAGATCATGTCTTTTGGTTCATTTATATTCAAGAAAGTGAAATTTAAAAGAAATATGGCACCATAGCTGTAGATTTGAGAAAATACTGTATAAGTTTTGCAAGTTTTAAGTTCACAAGCAAACACATAAAAGAAATAGCATCGATATGAATGTTCTTGTGCCTATTCTGCTCATTATTAAGGTCGCTTGTTGGAACAAGTTACATTTTGTTCATTTCTGTGGTATTCTTAGGCACATAAAATAATAAATTTGTTATTGAGATTTTGCCATATTGCACTTAGGCCTACAGGTATTGAAAACTAGCCTGTTAATTTTCAAAACTGTTATGAATGAAGACACTCTGATGAACATGATCACAAAATATAAATATAATTTCCGTTTTTTTCCGTCTTTAGATCAGTAACCATAACTCAGTATAAACATTTATCTTTAATAATTTGTCGGCAATATATAGCATTCTATTTTGCTATTTCATTTTAACATATGTTCAAGTACCATCAAATCTTTTAGAAAAAGTAGATGTTAAAGCATTACTTAAAAACATAAACTATACATTACACGACTTTTGGAAGATTCAGAATGCGCTATCACTTCCGCTTTCATGCGTCGAGTGTCATGAATTTAACGAATACTGTTGCCTTAGCATTTTGCTTCCACGAGATGAGATGCAACAGTGTATCAAGTGACGTAACGCACAAAAAGATTCCCTTTTTTAATTAGTTACGACAATGCAGATGATTCCGGAATGAAGGCATAACAAAAAAACTAGACTGAATGCTGAGAATGTTGTTTCTTAATGTTTCCGTACATGATGCCGTCCAAGTGATATTGCATTGTGAAACACAAATGATGTACATGCAGGACATTTGTAAACTATGCTTGTTATTAGAAATGTCAGCATTCTAACTTTCCATTTGCAATCTATTGTTTAAACTAACGCAAAAAGTACAAACTTTCCTAAATAAAAATTTCATTCGAAAGCGCATTCACTTTTGGTTGTAATGTATAGCTCTATAATTAGATAGAGAACCCTGCATTAGAGACTACCATAGACTAGCTTGACAATTATCCATTATAATTACATCAAACATAAAATCATGAATCCCATGTGGCATGCATGCCAAAACAAAACGACCAGTGTCGTGTAGCATGCACAGCGTGCATAGTCTTACAAAATCGACTGGTATTTTCCTTAGGCATAAGTACTATATTTTCCTGGACAGGACAAATTATTTAATTAATGTTGGCAGTTAATTAGTTGTAGTCCTTTTCTGTACAAACCAAGTAAATCAATTGATGAAACCAATAACCATCCACGTAATAGTTTATTTGTTCATATTTCCTCATACAGTTGGCTGTGTCAGCGACGTTCTTCACGTTCTTCACGAACACTCCAACGCGTGAATGCTTATCGGCTGCATACATGTACGCATGGTAGTATACATTTACGCATGGTTGTATACATGTACCCCTGGCTGTATACATGTACGCATGGTTGTATACATGTACCCATGACTGTATACATGTACGCATGGTTGTATACATATAGCATGGTTTGTATACATGTACGCATAGTTGTATACATGTACGCATGGTTGTATACATGTATGCATTGTTGCATAAGCAGCGATTCTTCACTTATATTGCCTCGGGTGAAATTCTATCACAGACGCCGAAGTTATTTCACAAAAATATTGGTTTCAAAACCCCTAAATATTGTCTTTCATTTTATATTCAGTTTCATATTTAATTTATTTTCTGCACTTTAACTTCGATTTCTTATTACAAACTATGCACATTTCAAACAGAATTTATTGTAATCAATATCAAATCAATATAAGAACAATGACACTTATCGTGTTTTTAAAGACAATTTAAAGAAGTCAGAAATACGTTAAGACCTAACAATTTATTAACAAGTTCGCATAACTCGAATGATGAAACATTGGCAGTCTCGTTATAAGGGCAGATGGCAGAAAGTATCAGGCTGGTTTTTTATCAGGAAATATCGGCTTGTCTGATGAGAATTACAACGTTTAAAACATTTTAACAAACACAAAACAAATGATTGAACAAGAACGTAAATTATAAAAGTGACTTATTCAAACCGAGATGAAATATAAAAATGAAAAGAACAGTTACCGCCTTGGAGCGGTAATTCAGCAAGAGGGTAGATAGGTATTTAACCGAACAGTGGGTACTGCATGATAAAATAATGAGCTTATTTTTCTTTCTTGTTGGATATAGTAAGCCATGTGGTCAATATGTAAAATAAAGATGAAGTAACAAGGAAGACTCTGATAAAAAAACTGAGCTGTTTTAATGAAAATGAAAATAAAGCAGCAACTTGAACATTGACTTGACCTTAACCATGGCATGTATCGAAATAAAAATTGAGCATGTTACCTAACCAAATACTTTTCACAATGCGCATTTCTTCCTACGTATAAAAGAACTTTGATTCCAAAGTTGTGGTTTCCAAGACAAACTAAGAAATTTATACCACCTTGGCAAAGGTCAATATTTCGACTAAACTTCACCGAGCCTCCTATGGGAGCTGTTGAATACGAAACTTGCCACCGAGGATCAGACATTAAACAATAATAATTCGTTACAAAGCAAGCAAGTTAGCAGACCGCACTTTTCCAGAACGAATATGGGCGACATAAAGTGTCGGTTACATACTTCCATGACACCAGGGAGGATAGACACGAGCTGTTGGTTACAGTATGGGGTGTGTAGGAGTCGTCGTAGCGTGGAATGATTCTGTCTGCTGATAGTGTTCTGGGACTGACAGTTGGAGACAAACTATGGAGACAAAATAAGACACAAATAATAAACGTGGTGGGAAGAGGCAAACGTTCATGGAATTTAAGATAAAAAGCAAAGAAAGGAACATGAAAGGAATATGGATGTAAATGTACTTCGGGTAAGACTTATCCATAAAACAAAACAATGCTTAACTTGTAGTTTTAGAAATTTATATTTACGTTTCTAATAGAAATAATACTTTCTCATCACTCAGATGAAATGTCGGATTTTTCTTTTAAATTACGTCACTACTGTCTAATTAATGACGTTATAACTAAGGTCTAAGAATACGTCATCACTTGGACATTTTTTGTTTCAAAAGAATCCGTGTTTTCTTTTCACTGCTTGCACTTAAGAAACACGACAGGAAGTGCGAGGCTAGAGCTCTGTAAAACCAGTTTAAATACTCCAGTTGACCATTTTAAGGCGGTTATTGTTGGCTTTTCTCTAATTTAGTATTATGTATCGTCACAGTTTTGTTGTAATTTTAACAACTGAATGACATGTGAATAACTTTGTCATGTGCCTTTGCAAATTTGGATAAATGTTGCAGGACTTTGTCATATTTCCTTATTAGGTCTCTCGAGACTCATGATAACGACACAAGTTCTCGCATTTAGCACCGTGTTTACTGTGGGCAATGAATACACGGATGTACATTTGGGATTTAGGGAAAACTTGCGGGTTATTTTAAACCATCACAACAACCAATTACCCCGAATCCTTGATAAAGTTACTCCTTTCGATAGGTGATCATCGTCAAAGGTTCTGTCAAGAGATCATATGATCAGTCAAAAGCTTAATGTCGAAGAAATTATTAAGCAATGTGGTAAATAAAACTGGAAAGCACTCCGGGCTGGGTCAAAAAGCAAGGTTACAAAATGTTCGAATATTTGAGCTTTATTGGTCTGAGTGTATTAGTAATACTAGTTGTCATCTCGGTTAGATCGTCAAGGCACCCGTAAGGTATGATATGCAGATAAAATTCAAAATTTGAAGACACGTTTAAGTTATATTTTAAGAAAGTGCTAAATTTAAAGGTTTTTTTTAGGTAATGGCCAGTTATATAATGGCGTTTAATGTTTACTAACAGAAATGCCTAGCTATATCCTGTCTTCATGAAAACCGAAGACAACTTCCTTGGATAATGATAACGCAGATGCGAAGTACTTTTATTTATGTTAAACTTTGTTCATAGATGGACCAGGGTTGGTATTTATAACAAATCTTAATATTTCTGATTAAAATAAGAAATTATCTTCAATCGTAAAATAATTTAGATACAATTTAAGAACAATTTCTCAAAATCTATTTATAAAACCAAACATCTAAGAAAATGTGCTTTTTTTAGCAACCGTTACCGTAGATACCGACAAATTAATTTTAATCCAGCAAATAACCAAACCTAATTCTCAACATAATATATAAGCTGCTTTAAACTTGACATTACATCTCGTAAAACATTATACAATGGTCTAATAGTTGTCCAGTAAAGCAAAGTTTCAAAGTAAGATAAGCAAACACTAGAATGAATGTTAAACAACATGTTTTAAATTGTTCAATCGAAATCTCTACTAGCAAAATACAATTGGTCAACTTCAAAGTTATTACCGGAAATGAATCCAGTGTACATGCGCCATGGAACACTTTCTGGGTAAGTGTAATCTGATTATTGATGGTTCGACAAATACATTAGACGCTTAAACTTATATCGGTACACAACTCTAGGAATGAAGCATCATCGAAAATGAACAAACTGTTTATTAAAACATAGGGGATCTAAAGTTTCATATATTCCGGGATTAAAGCATGACTTCATTAGGAATTTAATTTCTGGCTGTGAAAATAAAATTATTTATCAAAAACTGATATGCTGAATTGTTTGTATTTATTTCGCGAAATATAATACCTTAGACCACTCGGAAGACATTACCCGTTTTTAACATGGAACTTTAGTACATTTTTCCTAGCGATAAGTTTATAGTCGTTTCTTAAAACAACACACCTTGATAAATTTGTATGTACTTTTGTTTTGTATATGTAGAAATTCATCTTGAGTAAATACGCAATGGAACGGTTTCCAGATAAGAAATCTGACTATTGATAGTTCGTTAAATACATCAGGCACTTTAAGCCTCAATCGGTACACAACATTTGCAGTTAAGTAAAACAGCATCCAAGAATGCAGACGTTTGTCAGATATGGGTTCTATAGTTTCATATATTCCGGGATCAGCACATGGCTTCATTGGGAATTCAATTTTTCGCTGCATATGTAAAATAAATTACCGAAACAGATATGCTCAATTGTTTGTATTAATTTAACATGATAAAATACACAAGACACTAGAATTGTCCGTGTTTTAGCCATCTACATGTAATGCAGCATTCCTAGCGAACAATTCATGGTCGTTTCTCAAAATACTTAATAACAATTTTATATGTACTTGTAATTGTTACCGACACTTTCCAATGGGATGGGTGTTCCTTCTTTTATGTGACAATATCATAAACAGTTCAATATTCGTAACAAAAATCCAAACGCTCTGAAGAAAAAATAAAAACAACATCTCTAGGTACGAGGTCTGGTCTTAGAAATGACATAATGCGGGAAGTGTTACAGCTCATATGCATTTCACTGTTCGTTCTACCAAGACATTTTGTTCTGTTGTTTTCTCTTAAAATAGCTGGACGTCGGTGTAATGACTTCTATGGTGTTTTTGCAGCGTGTTTCTAAAAGCAAAATGAAAGAGCGAACGTTAGCTTCATTTTACAATACGTTCTGTCTGAAGTAAAAAAAGAGATGCAGAACATGCAAGAAAATGCCAGAAACGAATTTTATGTGAGAGCGAGACTTCATATCATCTGCATAGTATTATGTAATGTCATGCATTATCCCGTAAAGAGTGACACGGCGTTGATCAAATTCCCAAGTGTTGAACGCTTTATGAAAAATATACCGGCATTCAGAGCTCTCTCCGGATTATATTTTGGGTATGCCAGTCATTAATATTTCCTTTCTAAACTAGTATATTTAACTTCATGGGAGAGTGAGCAATAGGCGCAACGAAAATTTGGCATTATTTGAGTATAACGGAACATGAAGCAGCAATCAATTGTGTCTTTACATTTATGGGATGGGATGGGATTAGCCGGCATTTTTGCCGATACTGCGCAGCGACATTTCTATCATTACAGCACAGGGGCACTTATGAGGTGCCCAGGGACTGAACCCGGCCGGTCCATTATACTGACACCGACGAGTCAGGCGTAATGCTGTCCCCGTAGCCCCGAGCGTTAGGAGGGAAGCCACTACTACCAACTTTAAAGTCTTTGGTATGACCCGGCCGGGGTTCGAACCCACGACCTCTCGATCCGCAAGCATTTATGTAATAATCAGCTGGTATATTGGCATACAAACTAGAGCCGGCAAGTAAAAGGCGTTGATGTTACCGCATTTAGATACTTACAAAATATATATATATATAGAGAAAACTAAACTGTCCTAATGTACATGTAGCGGTATGTACATGTACTGGTACATAAACATGTATTGGTATTCACATGTATTGGTCTATACATGTATTGATATATATTTGGTATGAACAGTATTGGCTTGAACCTGTACAAATATTGGTATGTACAAGTATTCTTGGTATTTACCACCTGCAACACTCCGGACCAATAATCTACAGGTTTCAGATATACAATTGTGTTTAAATACTCTCGAAACGTATTGGAAAAATCACAAAACGAAGGCAAATAAATAATAATGTTATGTTTTCTTTTCTGTAAATATATTTTTGATTATTAAATATATGTTTTGGGGATATATGAAATGACTAAATTACGTTAATACTGACATTCGTGATTATTAAAAAACACACATTAAAGAATGCAGGTAATTATTTACCTGCTTATGCTGTTATGATGTATTGTTATCTTAGTATCAACAGTATATCATGTATTATGAAAACTTATTAGCAAATGTTATTTTGATAAAATCTACCATGTCCTGGATGTAAAAATGAAAATACATTCATTACAAAAATGAACGTGCTTATTCAGTTCTCTTGATAATATGTACATGTAGACTATAGTATATAAAGCCAGCAATCAAGCCGTCTGAAAATTCTGCAATTATCAAGGAAAACAATATATACCTTTAGACTTTGTTTAGAGACAACGACAAGAATAATTCTTACTGTTAACTTTCCAAGAATGCAGAAGTTTTGTTTTTTTTTTGTTTAAAGATACAACGTAAAAAAAACTCACTCTCCAGATGCATGTTATCTTTGGAAACACGGTTGTTGGCTGTTAATCTCGTCTTGCATGTCGCATTATTATGGAGCTTGTTAATACGAATATATATTACAAAGTCATGTGAGCATTGCAATATATACACAAAAATTGAAAAGGCACAGAAGAAAGGTATTCACATGCAAGCCAAACATAAATGTAAGAAAAATCTATGATGAGTCATTTAACAAAAAGAGCAAGCCCGACGGTTACCGCCTTGGAACGGTCAGACGGCAATATGGACCGACTGGGGTGCTTAAACCAGTTAAACAAATGTTTAAACCTCGCACTTCCTGATGGATTTCTCAAATGCAAGCAATGAAAAGAAAATCCGATCCATTTGAATAAATGTCCAAGCGCTGACGTTTCACGCGAAGATGTCACTCATTTCAACACCTTATAAATCTTTCGTGTAACTACCCTGTGCGTTAAGAAAATTCTCCTGCACTGTAATTTGTTAACACAAAGTTCGTCACACACATTTCGAATAGGAAAAAATTAAATGAATTTCAACTTGCCTGTGACACTTTAAATTTTCTCAAGATCATGTCTTTCTGTTCATTTATATTCAAGAAAGAGAAATTTAAAAGAAATATTGCACCATAGCTGTAGATTTGAAAAAATACTGTATAAGTTTTGCAAGTTTTAAGTTCACAAGCAAACACATACAAGAAATAGCATCGATATGAATGTTCTTGTGCCTATTCTGCTCATTAATAAGGTCGCTTGTTGGAACAAGTTACATTTTGTTCATTTCTGTGGTATTCTTAGGCACATAAAATGATAAATTTGTTATTGAGATATTGCCATATTGCACTTAGGCCTACAGGTTTTGAAAACTAGCCTGTTAATTTTCTAAACTGTTATGAATGAAGACACTCTGATGAACATGATCACAAAATATAAAAATAATTTCCGTTTTTTCCGTCTTTAGATCAGTAACCATTACTCAGTATAAACATTTTATCTCTAATAATTTGCCGGCAATAGATAGCATTCCATTTTGCTATTTCATTTAAACATATGTTCAAGTACCATAAAATCTTTTAGAAAAAAGTAGATGTTAAAACATTACTTAAAAACATAAACTGTACATTACACGACATTTGGAAGATTCAGAATGCGCTATTACTTCCGCTTTCATGCGTCGAGTGTCATGAATTTAACGAACACTGTTGCCTTAGCATTTTGCTTCCACGAGATGAGATGCAACAGTGTATCAAGTGACGTAACGCACAAAAAGATTCCCTTTTTTAATTGGTTACGACAATGCAGATGATTCCGGAATGAAGGCATAACAAAAAAACTAGACTGAATGCTGAGAATGTTGTTTCTTAATGTTTCCGTACATGATGCCGTCCAAGTGATATTGCATTGTGAAACACAAATGATGTACATGCAGGACATTTGTAAACTATGCTTGTTATTAGAAATGTCAGCATTCTAACTTTCCATTTGCAATCTATTGTTTAAACTAACGCAAAAAGTACAAACTTTCCTAAATAAAAATTTCATTCGAAAGCGCATTCTCTTTTTGTTGTAATTTATAGCTCTATAATTAGATAGGGAACCCTGCATTAGAGACTACCATAGACTAGCTTGACAATTATCCATTATAATTACATCAAACATAAAATCATGAATCCCATGTGGCATGCATGCAAAAACAAAACGACCAGTGTCGTGTAGCATGCACAGCGTGCATAGTCTTACAAAATCGACTGGTATTTTCCTTAGGCATAAGTACTATATTTTCCTGGACAGGACAAATTATTTAATTAATGTTGTCAGTTAATTAGTTGTAGTCCTTTTCTGTACAAACCATGTAAATCAATTGATGAAACCAATAACCATCCACGTAATAGTTTATTTGTTCATATTTCTTCATACAGTTGGCTGTGTTAGCGACGTTCTTCACGTTCTTCACGAACATTCCAACGCGTGAATGCTTATCGGCTGCATACATGTACGCATTGTTGCATACATGTACGCATGGCTGCATACATGTACGCATGGTTGTATACATGTACGCATTGTTGTATACATGTACGCATGGTTGTAATACATGAACGCATGGTTGTATACATGTACGCATGGTTGTATACATGTACACATAGTTGTATACATGTACGCACGGTTGTACACATGTAAGCACGGTTGTATACATGTACGCAGGGTTGTAAACATGTACGCAGGGTTGTATACATGTACGCATGGTTGCATAAGCAACGATTCTTCATTAAAACTGCATCGGGTGAAATATTATCACAGACGCCGAAGTTAATTCACAAAAATATCGGTTAAAAAAATAACTAAAAATTGTACTTCATTTTATATTCAATTTCATATTTAATTTATTTTCTGCAATTTAACTTCGATTTTAGTATTACAAACTATGCACATTTTAAACAGAACTTATTGTTATCAATATAAAATCAATATAAGAACAATGACACTTATCTAGTTTTATAAACACAACTTAAAGAAGTCAGAAATACGGCGAGACCTAACAATTTTTTTACATGTTCGCATAATTCGAATGATGATACATTGGCTCGTTATAAGGGCAGATGGCAGAAAATATCAGGCTGGTTTTCATCAGGAAATATCGGCAAGTCTTATGAGAATTACAACGTTTAAAACATTTAAACAAACACAAAACAAATGTTTGAACAAGAACGTAAATTGTAAAAGTGACAAATTCAAACCGAGATGAAATATTAAAATGAAAAGAACAGTTACCGCCTTGGAGCGGTAAGTCTGCAAGTGGGTAGATGGGTATTTAACCTAACAATGGGTACTGCATGATAAAATAATAAGCTTATTTTTCTTTCTTGTTGGATATAGTAAGCCATGTGGTCTATCTGTAAAATAAAGATGAAGTAACAAGGAATACTCTGATAAAAAACTAAGCTGTTTTAATAAAAAATAAAAATAAAGCAGCACCTTAAACATAAACTGTTTACATTTAACAACTATATTGACTTGAACTTAACCATGACATGTATCGAAATAAAAATGAGCATGTTACCTAACCAAATACTTGTCACAATGCGCATTTCTTCCTACGCATAAAAGAACTTTGATTCCAAAGTTGTGGTTTCCAAGACAAACTAAGAAATTTATACCACCTTAGCAAAGGTCAATATTTCGACTAAACTTCGCCGAGCCTCCTCTGGGAGCTGTTGAATACGAAACTTGCTACCGAGGATCAGACATTAAACAATAATAATTCGTTACAAAGCAAGCAAGTTAGCAGACCGCACTTTTCCAGAACGAATATGGGCGACATAAAGTGTCGGTTACATACTTGCATGACACCAGGGAGGATAGACACGAGCTGTTGGTTACAGTATGGGGTGTGTAGGAGTCGTCGTAGCGTGGAATGATACTGTCTGCTGATAGTGTTCTGGGACTGACAGTTGGAGACAAACTGTGGAGACAGAATAAGACACAAATAATAAACGTGGTGGAAAGCGGCAAACGTTCATGGAATTTAAGATAAAAAGCAAAGAAAGGAACATGAAAGGAATAGGGATGTAAATGTACTGCGGGTAAGAAAACACAATAAAACAATGCTTAACTGGTAGTTTTAGAATATGAATCGAATCTATAATATGATCAGCCAGCAATATGTGCTTGTTTTTAGAATTCTAAAATCAAATGTGTAATAAATTCAAAACGACGTAAAAATCACACGTTTTTAAGTTAAATCTAAATGTAATAGCGGATGCATCAAATATTTGTATACGTGACACATAGATATAAGCACTTTTTTCGTATATCTGGCTTGAGGCCCATGGATATACATATAACAAAGTCTTTATGCACACGAGATACAATGCCCTTTAACGCAGCTTGTAAAGTACTTTTTCTTACATTAGTTATCGATAGTAATTACATTCGTTATATAAAATGAAATGCTAGGTGGTGTATACAGTAATATTCATGTTTTTCTCTAAAAATAAACAAATATTAGATATCGTCCAGTTCCATCTCAGTAGAAAACAACCAATTTACCTAGTTCTTATGCAATACAACCTTGCACAACACTCATATAAAACATATTGCAACATAGAACGATTACATTAATACAAAGAATGGCGTGGTATTTGCCTAAGTAAATATAACTTGTCATTTTGTTCATCCTATCAGCATTGTTACGTGTACTTTCCTATTACTTAAATTAGACTTTGGCATTTCATTTCCATTTAGACACGAACGGGACGCCACGAACATTAACACTTCTCCTCTACTCATTTTGTCTTTCATTCAAGACAATCAAGAATTGTGTGCATTTCTAATAGAAATAATACTTTCTCATCACTCAGATGAAATGTCGGATTTTTCTTTTAAATAACGTCACTACTGTCTAATTAATGACGTTATAACTAAGGTCTAAGAATACGTCATCACTTGAACATTTTTTGTTTCAAAAGAATCCGTGTTTTCTGTTCACTGCTTGCACTTAAGAAACACGACAGGAAGTGCGAGGCTAGAGCTCTGTAAAACCGGTTTAAATACTCCAGTTGACCATTTTAAGGCGGTAATTGTTGGCTTTTCTCTAATTTAGTATTATGAATCGTCACAGTTTTGTTGTAATTTTAACTGAATGACATGTGAATAACTTTGTCATGTGCCTTTGCAAATTTGGATAAATGTTGCAGGACTTTGTCATATTTCCTTATTAGGTCTCTCGAGACTCATGATAACGACACAAGTTCTCGCATTTAGCACCGTGTTTACTGTGGGCAATGAATACACGGATGTACATTTGGGATTTAGGGAAAACTTGCGGGTTATTTTAAACCATCACAACAACCAATTACCCCGAATCCTTGATAAAGTTACTCCTTTCGATAGGTGATCATCGTCAAAGGTTCTGTCAAGAGATCATATGATCAGTCAAAAGCTTAATGTCGAAGAAATTATTAAGCAATGTGGTAAATAAAACTGGAAAGCACTCCGGGCTGGGTCAAAAAGCAAGGTTACAAAATGTTGGAATATTTGAGTTGATGCAAATTTGAGCTTTATTGGTCTGAGTGTATTAGTAATACTAATTATCATCTCGGTTAGATCGTCAAGGCACTCGTAAAGTATGATATGCAAATGAAATTCAAAATTTGAAGACACGTTTAAGAAATATTTTAAGAAAGTGCTGAATTGTAAATTTTTAGGTAATAGCCAGTTATAAATTGGCGTTCAATGTTTACTAACAGAAATGCCTAGCTATATCCAGTCTTCATGAAAACCGAAGACAACTTCCTTGGATAATGATAACGCAGATGCGAAGTACTTTTATTTATCGTTAAGCTATGTTCATAGATGGACCAGGGTTGGTATTTATATTGAATCTTAGTTAATATCTCTGATTCAAATAAGAAATTATCTTAAATCTTAAAATAATTTAGACATAAGAACAATTTCTCAAAATCTATTTATAAAACCATACATCTAAGAAAATGTCCTTCTTTTTAGCAACTATTACCGTAGATACCGACAAATTTAATTTAATCCAGCCAATAACCAAACCTAATTCTCAACATAATATATAAGTTGCTTTAAACTTAGCATTACATCTCGTAAAACATAATACAAATGTCTAATAATTGTCCAGTAAAGCAAAGTTTCAAAGTAAGATAAGCAAACATTAGAATGAATGTTAAAAAACATGTTTGAAATTGTTCAATCGAAATCTCTACTAGTAAAATACAACTGGTCAACTTCAAAGTTATTACCGGAAATGAATCCAGTGTGCATGCGCAATGGAACAATTGTGAGTGTAATCTGATTATTGATGGTTCGTTAAATGCATCAGACGCTTTAACTTACATCGGTACACAACTCTAGCAGAGGAGTGAAGCAGCATCGAAAATGAACACACTATTTATTAAAACATAGGGGATCTAAAGTTTCATATATTCCGGGATTGAAGCATGACTTCATTAGGAATTTAATTTCTGGCTGTGTAAATAAAATTAATTATCAAAAACTGATATGCTGAATTGTTTATATTTATTTCGCGAAATATAATTCCTTAGACACCTCGGAAGAAATTTCCCGTTTTTAACATGGAACGTTAATACAGCTTTCCTAGCGATAAGTTCATGGTCGTTTCTAAAAACAACCCACCTCGATAAATTTATATGTACTTTTATTTTGTACAGACACGTCTCAAGGGAGTGATGATTCAATGATTGCTTTTTACAACTGCAAGTTAAGTTCTTTAATGTGTTCCCTTTTTATTTTATGGCAAACTCGTAAACATTTAATGCATGTAACACAAAAAGTAAAAAGCAAAATGCCTCGGTATGCTTGTGTACAAATAAGTGTTATTTAATGCTTCGAATTATTTCAATAATTCTATACGTTCAACATGCAGAAGATGTCCGTGGGTAAAGTCACCGAGCCGTTACCTATCTGACTTACTGATCCTCTAAAGGCGTGGGTTTGAAACCCAGTCATGGTGAAAACTTTGTTTTAGTGGGGGTCTTTTAGCAGCCCTTCGGTTCGCCTGTGGTTCTATCCAGATTTGTGTCTATTTACAGATGTATCTCTGCGGCCTTTCTGAACCAATTATGTTTAGTCTTCTAAACAACAAAACCTAAACATAATAGACTTTTCAAAATAAATCAGATTATATTTAAGATTTGTGATTTTTTTTTTCAAAACTTGTAATATTGAAATACGCCACCACGTTTAACAACAACAACAACAACAACAACAACAACAACAATAATAAATAATAATAACAACAACAACAACAATAATAATAATAATAATAATAATAATAATAATAATAACAATAATAATAATAATGATAATAATAATAATAATAATAATAATAATAATAATAATAATAATAATAATGATATAGTAATCATGATATAAATAATAGTAATAATAATAATAATAATAATAATAATAATAATAATCAAATAAGAGATAATGATAATGATGATGATAATGATGATAATGATGATAATGATGATGATAATGAGAAGGAGGAGGAGAAGGAGGAGGAGGAGGATATCAATTGATTCTAACGCTTGTGCCATTAACTATCCGGTATTCCGGTTAACACAATTGTACGTAGAATAAACTTTTGAATTTTTAAAACTTATTTTTGATTGAAAAAATAACACACAAGAGACTTCATTTAAAACAGTATGAGAAATTGTTTAAAGCCAAAGCAAGTATAAAGAAGAAAAATGGCAAGGCCAGTGCAATTAAAAATGGAGATATTTGAGACTACATTTCATTTGCATATTATTTTGTAATGCAATGCATTATAACCAATTACTTTAAGAATGAACCAGCGTTGAGCGCTTTTGGAAAATTATACCGTCCTTAGAATACCGGACTTTTAGTTAACCCCTGCCTCCAGTTTGTGCATGTCAATCATAAATATTTCCTTTGTGAACGAGTATATTGAATTTTACAGAAGAGTGAGCTATACATATGCGACAATGGCAAGAGAATTACACGCTGATGAAAATTGGTATTATTTGGGTAAAACAGTTATCGAATCCAGCAATGAATTGTGTTCTTACATTCATGTTTATTCGTATAAAAAATGCAGTGGTAATTTGTCTGTTTGTTACTGAATCTTTGGCAATGAATGGCAAATACAAGATAAACAGCTGATTACACAAATAAGTCATATGCGGAGAAATAACGGCAAAACCATTTTACTTTGAATGAAGTTAGTATTTATTTGTTTTTGTATTTCTTTCTTCTAAAAATCAGTCTGTTTATCAATACCTATTGCTACCTGTATATGAAAAGTGGTATCTTTTAACGACAACTTTTGTCAACTCTTTGCAATGTTTCAATATGACCAAACTCCCCACAAAACAACAAAAACAACAACAAGAGAGCCTATATTAATATGTAGTAACACACCGATTGCACGTGAAACCCCAGGTTCAACCAGGTTCGTAACTTACCAGGTGTTAAAATAGTAGTGGTGTGGCTCCCGTGCTTACGCTGCAGCAAATACAAGTGCAGTTCCGGTGTCAGGATAGTGTGAATGGGTGTTGTATGCCAGGTGTTTACAGCAGGATATGCACAGTAAAAATAACACTACATCTGCTTCGTCATCGGATAACTGAAATACTGTTGGCGGGGCGATAAACAAACAACAAACAATGATACACAGACCTTTGTTTTTTTCCCTTATTGAAAATTGTAAAGAAGATGTAAACTTTCTGCAAAGAAAGGGTCACTCGATAACATTTTCATGCTAATCCGGTAGTATTATTTACTATATTTTTTCAGACTTTGTGCATACAGTCTTCATTACTGAATAGCAAAAAATCACAAAAGTACCACTGTTTATCTATGAAAGAAATGCATAATAACGTTGATGTATGATGGTGTTTACATATTGTCGAAGTTAAGATATATGGCACAATCATGATTTTTAAATCTATAATATAAAACATTTATCTAGTATGCATGTCAACTCTCGTGTCTTTATAATAACGTAGGTATATCAGTAGCAAAATACCAGATACTACTTTCTAAAAGAAATATCAATGCCATTCTTTTCAATTCATACATGTGCTGGCAAAAACTACTTTCTCTGCAGGAGACAATAAACGAAATGTTTGCGCATTGCCAAATTGCAAAAAAGACATGTAACACCATGCAGGATTTTAGAGAAAAAATAGTGACAAGCTATTACGCCGTGTGATTTAATGGCATAAAATTGGGAACCTGACTTACGGTAATTATAATTTCAGCTGTTGCCCGAAAATCCAAACGTCAGTCGGCAACATTAAATAGCTATTAACAGGTTTGATACAGCTACATGCACCTGGGACAAGTACAGATGCATGCTAAGGAGAGGCGGCTGAACTGTTGGAGGGTACTCGAAGTCAATAAAATGGACTGGGCAAAATATTAAATTGCGACAACATGTTCGCGGCTTTCTGTGGCTATATTCTTACTACACATAAATTCTATAATTACATTTAAAATAAGTGGAGTTTATCAGTGTTTTATCAAGATGATGCTGTATGTACTTTATAAATGTTTTTAACCTGAGCTTCCTACACTCACTCTCACACACCGCACGCACACACCCCACGAACACACCCCGCGGACACACTCACGACCCCATCACACACACACACCCGCACACCCACGCATGCACGAGAACACACACACACACACACACACACACACACACACACACACACACACACACACACACACACACACACACACACACACACACACACACACACACACACACACACACACACACACACACGAGCGCACATACACACACTCGCTCACATAAAGGAGTAGTCGATTCCATTAAGTCGTTTGTACATTTCGCTAACTATAGCAAATCATTAAACACAATAAAATAACAATGTTTTTTAACGTAGATTTTGTTCTGGAAAATCATAATCAACTAGACGAATAAATCATATGGTATACATCTTTTCACGTTCGTTGTCCTTACATGCAATGTTTCAAGTCCTATCAAAATAGATAAGTTAAATAAAAACGAAATGAAATTATTTCTGGACAAGTGTTGTAAAGCATTGTGAACCTCTTACAATAACTTAAGAGCTGCTTCATTCCAACAACTGCTGAAGCTATACATAAATTAGTTCCTACGCCTCTGCTAACGCAGAAAAGAACACAAAATGACACAAGACACGACATTTGGAATATGCAGAAGTTGTAATTACTACCCATTACAGAAATCCAATAAAATGAATTAATGAGCAATTTAGCTTAAGTAGTATTGTCATTATGAGGGTGTTACAGCGAAGCAAATGACGAAAAGTACGGACAGAAATCAGTTTTATTGACAGTTGTCACGACAACAAACAATCTTCTAGTACTGCTAAAAACAACATTACGCACAGAGAATGTGGCTTTATATGTGTACTGAATAATATAATTAACATGATTTGCATCGTTGAACCCTTCTACGAAATATAAAGAAATGTTGATAGCAGCAAAATACCAACTGGACGATGTAAAGTTCGTTTAGTAAACTGAACTGATGCCACCTTTACACAAAAGCATTCAAGTTATTCGTAGCTATATCCTAGCAACAGTATAGCATAGTTTTATACTACATTCACTAGTTAGACAATTGTCCATTAGATTAAACATGAAATTATAAATCTCTAATATGAATACCATATTTACATGTAACAGTGCGGCAACAATACAAAGACATCTTAGTCGTTATGTTTTGTAAAGGCGTGCACGAAGTATGTTTTCTTACAAGTGAGTGCATTTTGTTGCATTTATAAATTATCGTATTCTTCATCTAACTATGATTATAATGATCTTGTTTAATGTCAAAGGTGGAATATTGTTTAAAATACATATGGTCATTAAAGTGACGTCCAGCTATTTTTGGTGGAGAAATACCCAAGATAGGTTTCTGACAGAACCACGACGCACCGTAAGTTAATAGAAGGACCTCCGCATAACATTAGATTCTCTGTTCAAGACTGGGATCGGTAGGTAGGGCTTGAGTACGGTCAGAGGAGTTGAAGTCGGTGACTGGACCAGTCGGCCACAAGCGTCGCTTTCTTTTGATTTTTTGCAAAACTTTCAAACAAAACTTTCATATCGATATGAAATCGACAACACAAGACTTTTAGCAAATAATAAGGTTTTAATTATAAGAGAATGCTTTGTACAAAGCACTGTATTATATTAATTATCAACTATAGGTAAAGAAATTAAATTGGATTTTACATCGATGCAATCCGACACCGGTAGTATATACAGCATCGATCATAAAAGTCGTTGGGAATAATTAAAATCAGTCAGGGATATAAAGGATCTATACGTATGTTTTAAGATATAATATTATTTAATAATTCATCTTTTTGTTCAGTCCAGATTGTCGTATGACTTTCTAAACCATTGCCAAGAATATGGTACCACAACAAGTAACCCTAGCTGCACGTTTGTACATGAATAACCTTCGTGAATGTCAAGACTAAATAATAGCCATTTCCATTAACTTATCTGCATAATAATATACAATTTTATCCATCCGTATCTTTCTCTTATTTGTCGCAAAAGTTGTGCACATTCTACTATGGAATTCAATAAACTAATTCACATAGGAAATATTTAAGATGGACATGAAAAATTATTCCGGGAAAACTCTGAATGTCAGTATAATAACCATATACGGTATAATTTTCAAAAGCGTTCAACCCAGGGAAATTTCATCAACACTGTTTCATTATTTTCGGAATTTGTTATAACGCTTCTTCTGAGCCGGTATAATTTTAAAAAATCGAATCAGGAATTGAGGAGTTTGGTCCTCGCTTTTGCTTTTGCATTTCTTTGAGATTGGTCAAATGCAAGCAACCACAAAATATTATACAGATAATTTAAAGTCTCTCTTTAATACAGAATTCCCGAAAGCCTGGACTTATTAGCGGTTCTCTGTCGTTTAACACTATAAAAACTCAATTGAAGTAATACACAGCTCTAGCACCATCACTTACATATATACACTACTTCTTCTCATACGGCAATTCGTTATCTCATTGTTAAAGATTGTGAAAATGTGTTTGTAATATCAGGAAATAACATTTCTTGGTCTCAAAGAAAATTCTCAAAAATCTAAGACAAGTTTCGTACTTTAAATTCTAACTGCTATGCTGTTAATATACTATTTCTAGGTTTTACATTTCTGTACATTTCTGTTTCTCAAGATTCTATTAAGACCAAATAGATTACTTTCATTTAAAAAAAAACAGTTGCTCGAGAGCCTGTTGTGAAAGTAATGCCTTTTAACCAACACGTTCTTAGATAAATTTACTATGTGGACTTGTATGAATGTTTGCTGAGCTCTATGTTTCCTATTAAACAATATTTAAATAAAATTTGATGAAACTTTATTTTGACAATTAATTGATATTTTTATGGGAACCATTTGTGCACAAATGATCGCATATCTGTGTTATTTACTTTGTCATATATTCTTATAATGTTTTGAACGTGATGTGATGATAACTTTATCCCCTTCTACCCAAAACCACATTATAGAAGCTTTCGATTCAACGTCACGCTACGTTAACGATATCTTATTTAAGAAAATCCTTTCTTTGCTCTACCTGATTAAGTCTTCTGAAATTGCCATTAGTACAGCACACACATTTATATTCAGCATTTCTAAACATTGAGATCACTATTTTCAGTAACACCAACGTCCCTACTAAAATCTATGACAAGTGCGACAATTTCAACTTCAGTATGGTGAATTATCAGTTATTATATATGAGCTGTGTTTTTGCCCATCTGTAAAACCGGTTTAAGGACGCCAATCAACAATATTTCCGACTCGACAGGGTCAGTCGCCAAAAGAGACCGAGTGGAGTATTTCAGCCGGTTTGAAAGAGCACTTCCTGAAAAGTTTCCCAAATGCAAGCAATGGAGAGAAAACCGATCTATTTGAAAGAAAATTGTCAAAAAAGTAGTGACATAATTAAAAAATAATGTTCTCGTGGCATTTAGGAGGGAAATAAGTATTATATCTTCTGAAAAAAAAATCAACAAATTATTAAATTACTGAATCAATAATAAAAAGAAGTGCGAATAGTTGTAACATCCTATTAACGCATAGATGGAATTAAGGAAACAAAAGTCAAATGTCCTTTGAAGGAAAATTCTTTTACGACCGGTGTTGCTATATAAGTTTTATAAATAAAATGGCACGTTTACTAAACGACAAAATGGTGTAACAGAAAGAACAAGCCAGCAACAAACTAGTAGAATAATGTTTTATTTTAATAAACAATTGAATCTATGGTGTTATAAAACAATAACAAAATATCAGACAAAATTTGTGAAAGCAAAATAAATATTAACTTACAGTTTGTCCCTTTAGGAGGTGTCCCTTTAACAGTCCAATTAATAATCCAACGTCGAATAATCCTGAAGAGTTTTCGGTAGATTTCCTCGTAGATACGCACAGTTGAAATAATCCAAAGGTAGAACAATACACGAATGTAAATAATATAATTCCAAATCCAACTCTTTAATATTAATATCATTGTAGAATATAATAAGTCCACGTAAGTTTCAAGACAGAAAGATTTAATAAAGAAGCTGCAAGTATTTCCAAACTATATATCCAAACTTTATGTCCAAACTTCCTACTTAAATCGGCTAACAAGACCTTATATAGACCCAAAGAATTTTTAGAACGCAGAAGTCTCTAAAACATTCACGAAACCCAGAACATTCTCGAAACCCAGTTAAAAAAGATAAATTTTCTAGCATAATTCTTTCCTTTCTAGCAGTTACACAAATGCTACGTCATTAATACTACAACGGTAAACAACCCCTTAACCTGACTAGCGTAACCTTAAACGCTGGTGTTCTACTGAATAACAATACACATAACAATCTTTATAGGATGAATGAAATGACAACATAGATAATATGCATATTATATTCAAATATCAATCAGTTTATACATGTAAGGTGTTAACAGAACAATGATTTAACATAGATGCAATGTTGTTTCTAGTAGCGTGTGTTTTTATGACATAATACAAAAAACTCCGTTCATTGTAAACTTATCTCAGGAACAGAATTAAAAAAAGCATCTTAAGAATCTTATGAAGACAGAAGTTAAAAAAACTAAGTCTGCCCCTTAAAACCCTTTATCAGCATGAAACAATACACACAATAAAGACTCATTTCTTCAGAGGTATTTAAGTGTAAGTATTAATTAAAATTAAAATAAATACAGACAATTAAGTATATCGGTTCCAGTAATCGCAAATATAATCATATTATGACAATATGGAAGATAGGTGTTGTAACGGAGCTCGGTAATACACATTTGTTTGTCTGACATTTCAATGAATATTTCAATATGCGATGAAAATTTTCATTAAAGTGATGCACTAACTATGGCATTATAATTATATAAGATTAAAATGTTTGTGTGATTTTGTTGTTTCATTACACCTTGCATTCAAATCCTAACCAGTGGACTTGGCACAACGTATACCTGCCATTTCAATACACAGAGAACAAATATAAGAAACAATTCAAGGTATGTAATCCATAAATAGCTTTCGTTTTCGCTACGATACATGTAATGGATGTAACTGCTTCAATTAAAATATATTTCTATATTTATTAGTTATTCGTAATTTGGCTCATGACAGAAACATTAATTTAGTGAACACAAATGTATATTGAATAAAACGTGCGTAGACGAGGAAACACTATTTTATTCTGCGAGTAGGGAGAAACAGTTGTATTGAGACATTGGTGGAAAAATAACATTACGCCAAGAGTCAAATAAATTAGGGCTTTTCGAGGTGCATACGATGTACATGTTTTTGTCCTTGCATAAATATTGAACAGAAATTTTTAATGAGTCTTGTTTTATTTTATGTAAATAAACTTATTAGAAGAAAGACGGCATTTATAACATTTATACAAAAAAAAATGCAACAAAAAAGTCAAAATTTTAAATTCATCAACAAGTCCCACATGTTTATTTTACAAAAGAATGTTATGAATGAAGAAAAATGTTATGTTCGTTATAAGAAATTATTACACATTCTGCGAGCGAATGCACATATTCTTAGTGGGCTGAGCATAATTTTTACCTTTTTATGAATAAACGAAAAGGTCAATAATCGGAACTGTTATACAACGAACATTACATATAAAACCAGCTAACGAGGCGTAGTGGTGTTATTATAGAACAAATTAAAAAACACAGTTGCTGGTTAAAGCAAGGTCTTCAAAGCAGCAGGTGGTTTAAATTCAGAAGACGTGCATAGGAAGCAACATAACATTCAGCCGACCCACCTAATGTCCATTACAATCGTTAACCTTAACATATTAGCGATTGAAGAGGTGGTTCACGAACAATTTCAGTAGAAAACATCTACAGCATTAAGTTGCATTTGGAATAAAAGCTAACCTGAGTAACAATATCACGGAGATGTTAAAGTTTTTATTGCCTTTCATGATGTACTGTATAATTGTAAGACAAGCTTAATATTGACTTGTTTTAAAAAACAGTGGCCAATGTCGTGGTTACATCTTGTTTATTGTTTGAATAAACTTCTACTTTTTGCAAATAATATATTTCATATTTTTTAAAACATTGTTCATGGTTTTAACACAAATATAGCGTTGTCTCGAAATATGCTTTCAGAAGAAAGACCAGTTTGCTTTAGTGCAAGGTTATTGCTATTTTTAACGCAGATCATCATCTGTTAACATGTAAATCGGCTGTGTTACTGCCATCATTTTCATGCTTTTGTTGGCAATGGTTTTACAATATTCTGGCATCACGCCCTGATATGTTGCCGCCTGCCTTACAGGTTTTCTGCTTCATTCTTTGTGAAACGAACAAAGGTAAATTCATTTGAGGATTACTAATCATGCATCATTTCAATTTGTTTTTGTTGTGAGCAATTGATACCTTTTTAGAACATACCACCTTTTTGTTTCAGACCATAAATCATCAAATGAAGGAAGATAATCGGTACACAACAATTAAACCAAAAAGGTATAAGGCGTATAAAACTTGCTAAAACAATACGGATTGGTATTCCGCCGGGCCTGATTTTATTTCGAATAAACTAATGGGCGCCTGTTGGAACGTTAAAATCATAACATAGGTTATGTTTGAAAGCTGAATGCAAACTTTGTGTCAGTCGCAATGTATAACAACAACATAATATACGTTTGTGTACAAAGACTCATTTGCACTGCCGCTAGAGGATTTGGTTATAATGAAAGATGTCCTGGGTTTGAATTATACACAAACGAACCAATTTCTTTATTTTGTATCTATTTCATCTATATTTCTTCCTGTTTCACTTGGTAGCATAATCCCTATATATTTCCTGTGTCATTTGAAACCGCATAATTTAAAACTTATGTTATTGTGGAGTTTATCTAGAACTTTTACTTTGCTTTTATAACAAAGTGTAAAATGAAAATGTATATACAACGCACGTTTATAAGACAGTAAATTTATATCATATATATATATAAAATACACACACACACACACACACACACACACACACACACACACACACACACACACACACACACACACACACACACACACACACACACACATATATATATATATATATATATATATATATATATATATATATATATATATATATATATATATATATATATATATCACACACACATATATATATATATATATATTTGTGTGTGTGTGTATTTTAATTTTACTGTGGTCCTGTTCTTAACTTAAGAATTGACAGAAATCATTTTCACATCAAAATGTTTACATCTTCTACTACCAATAACGAAATCACTTCAATTAATACGATAAACCTGTACAATACATCACAAATATTTACCGGTACATGTATTTTTCATTCTTTGACATGTCCGTACCTTTTAGGTGTTTACAGACACATATGCTGATACTACTTACTTGCAGCATAAAGTATTTGCTGTTGTTTTATGTTTTTTCCTCTGATTTCTAAAATATGGAAAATTGAAAGTTATATATAATTTATATGAAGTAGAATTTGCAAGCAATAAAATAATGCAGCGGCTGTATAATAACGCTAACCACAATAAAGATCGTATACCGCTGGTGGGTTATCTCAGCAAGTAAACAATAAATGCATCCTGTTTCTCCGTTATATTGTTTACGTTTGTCACCTGCGTATTAAATTAACCACGAAATTATAGTTGTATTTTATGACAGTAAATAAATATGATAAGCTTTCCAAAAGGAAATATGAAAAGGAACCTCGGGTAATAACAAGGTATAGACATTGAGTGACAGTAGTAGTACAACAGCAGACATAGACCTGTACATAACACGGCTGATGCATGACTGTGGTGGGAATTTAACGTTACGCTGCATATGTAAACTCATGTTAAAATCTGGGACGTCATTTACACGTGTCTCGCCTGTCTTTATTGCACTATCACTGCGACATCGCTGCAATACGATAGCTGCAATGTATTTCAAAAATCAAAAATCACAATCAAGCAATACGATAGCGCCGGATGCATTGTGATTGTGTGTAGTAATATCGCCAATAATGTTACCATATTATTGTATCATGCTTATACAGGCATATAAGAGGAAACCCCTCTGTCCTTTCTCAACAGGTGCTGTCTTGATGAGACACTGCAGGATGAGCCATACTTTTGATTCTCAGGCAAACTTCAAGGAGTAGTGATTATAGTAAATTAAAGCATGCAAGCATTTCATACTTCTCATTGTATCTAATTAAAATGGCATCCACATTATCAACTTCAAGGCTGAACAAAAAAAATCTATCTTCACTTTATGAGTTCATTTAAATGTGTATGGATTGTTATTTGACAAACAGTTTAAAAAAATGAAATAAAAAATGACATTACTATTTAAAGCAATCTTCATTTTTAGACGTGCCATAGAAAATTCAATTGAATAGGTTCTTTGGAGATAATGCATATCCAAAATATTTGACAAATACTTATGCACTTTCCTGTTAGCATTATTGAAAAAAAAAATGCAAGAATATGCAGACTGTCTAGCTAATTAAACTTAAGAGTTTTGATTTATGCGTTTAATATATGGATAGGTGAACTGAACGATGACTGAATACAGAGAGGGATATCTTAATAAATAATACGAATTATATTAATTAGCATTTAAAAAATAAAGAAATAAAAACAACAAACAACAAAATAATATTTACTATTATTTATAATTGTAGCTATGTATTTAACTAAATTAAATTTCTAATCTACTGAAAAACAACAACACACACGCCAAAACAAAAAACAACAACAAAGAAGACAAAAAAAAAACAACAAATTAGGAAATAACAACAACGAAACAGCACACACAATAAATGGAAGTACATCTTCAACAGTCAAATACGTATTCTACTGAAACGTCAAAAAGTCTGTTCAGTATAGCTTGTAACTGACAATGGCCCATCAAGTTTCGTATTGTATGCAATCATCATTTCACAATGTCTCAACTTTCTCTAAACAAAGGGTCAATTTGATATCATTTAGTTCAGTTCAGCTGAGGAGTACTTACTTGAAGTAGACACGAGCATGAGTCATTCAAATTTGAATAATGATGAACATGGCATTTTCTCAGCATTAGACAAAAGAAAAATATGTATAAAACATGTCAAAAAACCCGAAAAAAAAAACGAGGTTCGCGAGACAGAATTATGGAAAAAGAAGGATTAACATGCCATTACAGCTCGTGAGTCAGAGGGAATTAAATTTTCAGCTGTTACACAACAATCAAAACGTCACAAGAACGTTAGCAGTATTAATAGGCGCACGTGCCGCCTAATTTCACCTTGTCAGTCGACGGCACGTGTTTTGTACAGCTTTGACGACCTGCTACATTTGCATGCTCTATGGTAGAGGGGATGCTTACAAATGAGTGTTTTGTAAAGATGGCGAATAGCAAAGGTTTGCATAAAGTTAAAGGTGTTAACTTGGCAAATGTGTAAAAAAATACTTTATCGCCCAAAAAGATAAACCGGACGTCGAAAATCTACTTGGTGCAAATAAAAGCATATCCATACGTGTAAGGATCTTCAGAAGTAAGTATGTTTTACTGTTTTGTCACTTTTTTATATCATTGATAAGTTTGCAATTAAATCTAGTGCTCCACATATATGGCTTAACATGACCACAGATTGTATCAAAGAACATCAAGTAATATCCGTATATTTATAGATTCAACATACAAAAAATTCGTGTAAATAGGTACATGTATAATGCATATATTTGTTGAAACGTTATATACTATGCTTAGTAAACAATGTTTTTTATAGCATTAACCTGTTTCCAAATCATACACATAATTCATGTGAAACAACAATGGTGATTACGTGATTATGCAGCAAGAGTAAATGTTTATATACAAACAGATTCGAGCGTCCATGCGTGCAATGAGCAGATCTGGGTGTTAGGAACCCCATTGACTGTTCGCTAATAGGGCCCATAGGAATTAGACTGACATCATGTTTCGCCATACACGTGTAATCACAGCTTTGGAAAAAGGACATACAAAATATTTTATTTACAGCATATCAATGTGAGCCAGGCAATTTTGTTATATTGTTTCTTATGGAGATAGGTTTTACCATTGATGACGGTTGAAAAAATAACCAAATCTAAAAACATGTTTGGACGTTTTCCAAAATTATATAATATATGTGTTTATCCACGTTGAGTTTTAACAAAAAATACATATTACTTCATTGCGAATCTAATTCAATACACTTACATAAAATGTGTAACAACGTTCTGTATGAAACTTTTTTTTCCGTCCATCGGAATCGCAAACATTAAATCCTAAGCAAATTGAGTAGGAGAATGTAATCACAAGAGGAAAGATGACACATTAAGTAGCATCTGCAATAAAAGTTGACCTGAGTTGCGGCATTATGGAGACATTAACGATCTTATTGCCTCTATAACATGAAACTGTAACACCGTAACATGGGCTTAATATTATTTACTTGGATTTAAGATATTACTGTCATTGCCAGCTTGTTATTATGGTTATTGATTGTGAGTTCCTTAACACAAACGTACGTAACAGTCAATAAAAGTCTTGTCTTTATCACTTTTCAACATACATACATACATGTACATTGTATACTTTAACTTTGCTTTTAAGCTTTCCGTTTCTTAAAACATTTTTGCACGTTAGATGAACATAAAATGCTGCTCCAGACCTATCTTAGCAGGTAAATAAAAATGGAAAATTGTACAGAAAGGAAATGCCGTTTATATAAAAAGTAAAATAATCTTGCAATACATATGTATATGTTTTTTACCCGAAGTTATATTTCAGCGATAAACATGTGTTTAACCGAAGCGTGGTATAAAACGGTATAAAACCAATGAAAACTGATTATATTTTTTGTTAAAATGTCAAATTTTCAATGGTAGATATTGAAGTTGAACATGAGATAAATCAATATATTTTCTTACAAAAAATATATTTGCCTTATTGTTTTCAATATTTACACCGCAGTATAAAGGCAGGTAATGTATCCAGTATAATTGTCAATAATCCTGGAGAATATCGATTCTTCCAAACAATTTTCGTTTGAAATGTGCATGACTTGTAATCCTGGAAGTTGTTTAGAAGAATTTTGTCAAAACTTTATTAAGGGAGAAAACGGAGTGACAGCCGATAAGCTTGCAGGCGATACAAGAAAATTAAAGAAACATCGTCAAATGCATGCAGAGAACGAAGATTAAAACAGAAGTACACGAAACTTGATAATGAACTGCGTATTTCAGTTGCATGCAGTTCCTTTAAGCAAAATTAAAGAAAACAATGAAAATATGTCATTAACTAAAATAAATATTGAAAGTTTTACTAGATAATGAAATAATACCTTGTTCGAATTTCTGTTAGCAGATATAAGTTGTGTTCACTGGTCGCTAGGAAGGACAATTAATACAAGATTTACGCTGTATCTTAAAGGCGAGAAATTTTCAGCACTTTATCACAAATGATTTTGATTGTCTAGCTTAGAATAATTAAATAAATGAAAACCGAATTTGTAAAAGGCACGGGAGAGTGACTAGAAGCATGATTTATAAGGTGTTGAATTACGTGTCAAAAGGCGCCGAATTACGACACTCCCGACGAGATAAGCCGACAGACAAAAGGATGAGTTTACACAGATAACACGCATCTGGTTAGGTTTAATGATGTATCTCTCAACAAGTACGCTTTGTTTTTGGTTCTGTAATGAGTAAGTAGTAATATCTAGTCGTCCTGACTCCAAACAAATAGAGAACACCACACCGTGTTTCATATAACTGGAGCCAAAACCTTGTAAATTGAATATTTGAATTAAAATATCCGCACACAAATAATTATTATCCCGAATTAATTTTGTTTTATTCTCTGATCATATTAACAATGTATATCCAAGTGATAGACTCTGTATTAATTGAAATAGATAGAAAGAATACAGGCCAGTGTTTCAGAATGCTACAAAATATATTGTTATGCATTACATGTTCCTAAATAAAAAAACATATAGTATATAATACCAACAACTATTTGACATATAACTAGATTATTAAAATTAAAATGTGTATGCGATTGTTATTAAGAAACATTAAAGGTCAATTATAAAACTGCTAATTGAAGACCTTTCTGATATAAAAGTAAAAGTACAGTTAGAAATGAGGCGTCGTAGGAATGTAATAAATGCTTACGTTTTGAGAAGAAGCGGGGACCGCCACGATAGGAAACCTGTATTTGCATGATTAAATAATACGGCAATATCGGTAAAGGTGTCTAAGGAATTGTAAAATGCAAAATTAATATAGACAATTATGCAAATCTGTTCTAGTCAGCGTTATCGTATTATAGCAATGTCGGAGCAATGTGGTGTAATAGAGATCGCGGGTAAAGCTTTGTTATATCGGAGATCCTATATATCATAGCTGTATATGTATTGTTTGTAAGTTGCTTGCTTCGGCTGTTTAAAAATCCCAAAGGTTATGTGCTAAACTCAAGTATTTGGCAGATTTAAGCTTTGGATTACAAAAACCTAATGGTGTTCAGTTATCATGAGCCGGTTCATTGCCTTAAAATTAATTCCAGACATAGCAAATATATTCATGTGTTAAGTGGTGGACGTTGTTACGGCGGTTTTCGTTGTGATCAGGACTTTAACTTCAAGATAAATGTAAATTTACAATATGTTGATGGCAGATATATTGCCTTACTGGAAACGAGATTTTATCTAAATGATATACAATTATCTACACGAGTACCATGTTAATTATTATGACAAATCAGTTTACATTTAAATGGAACCTCTAGCATAAACATGCAGTAAACTCATTTATAACATCGTGAAAATTATTTGTTTACACTGAATATAGTTCAGTTAATGCTTGCACTTAAACACGCGAATTAGTCTCCCGATCAAACTTATAATTATAAAATTGGCAACTTTATGACTGCAATCAAAATAAAACATTTACACTAAATAGATATTTCTATCTCTGTTATAGTTGGCTTAATAAATAATTTGTCCAAACACCATTATTTAGTAGTAAAATAAGTCAAATGTTACTGAAGACTAGGTGATAAGTTTAATTTTTATTATATATGTTTAATAATAAATTAAATTTTTAATTTTTGTATTATATATATATATATTGGCTAACTTTCTAATTTTAACCTTTCAATTATATATATATATGTGTGTGTGTGTGTGTGTGTGTGTGTGTGTGTGTGTGTGTGTGTGTGTGTGTGTGTGTGTGTGTGTGTGTGTGTGTGTGTGTGTGTGTGTGTGTGTGTGTGTGTGTGTGTGTGTGTGTGTGTGTGTGTGTGTGTGTGTGTGTGTGTGTGTGTATTATCATCATTATAATCATTATTATCAAGTCTTTCCACTACTTTGTTCAGACAAACACTATTGACATATATAACGAAAATTATATATTTTTTATAATAGTAACAGCCATGAAAATTCTTTATTCGTTAAAATATACAGTATTGATAGATTAGATAATGGGGCTCGATAACTGCAAAGAGTAGTTTACGTTATGTCCAAAACCTGATCGTAGCCTGAACGTTCTAATGATAGAAATGTCGCTGCGCAGTATCGGCAAAAATGCCGGCTAATCCCATCACATCCCTATCGTACTTGCCAATTTATAAGAATAAGCTACATCTTCGCATTTCTATTATTAACTGAAATGTCAACATTTAATAGGAAAATATTCCTATGAGACTTACCAAATACATTATAAAATAAACAACAAATAGACAAAGGGACATACGCAGATTAATGTAAAAGTGACTTAACACTGAGACGAGACACACAAAGAGAAAAACCAAAAGTTACCGAGTACATGTAGGAACTATCAGTCGGCATAAGGAACGACTAGGGGTGCTTTTACATGGTTTGCGAAAAGCGCCACCTAGCACTTACCTTCAAGATAAATAGCGTCAATAAAATAGCAGATTATGAAATTCTTATTATGGAAGTTGCATATGGAACCGATCTACAAGCAATATGTGTTTTAAAAGCTGTTTTATTTAGTATATTTCTGTCAGTAATGAGTCGTTGTTTGATACAAATCGTATAACTAAATGAAAACATTCTACAGTGACTGTGACAGGAAGTATGCGTGTGTACGTTGCACGTCGCATGACCATAAACAAGAGTTGCATCATGAATGTTTCAATAAAAAATATTTATTGTCAAACTAATTAAGGGAAAATTCATATTAGAAATCGTTCTGTCTAGATAAGCTAATACATGTAAAAAATGATGCAAACCGTATTTTAAAGCTACCATTTAAAGGATATATATCTCTTATCTATGTTGTGCTTGACAAAGCAAATTTACGTGCCTGACCATAATTAAACGATGCATTTTAACGCCAAATTATCTGCATTATAGATCAGCTAATGTCATTTCCATTCAGAAACCCGCGCATTGTCGTGACCCCTATCGATAAAACGGAATAGTATCTGTTTTATCTTCAATTGTCCCCTGTAGCATACTCATAAAGGTATTATTGATAGGAAATTGCTCGTAAATTCAAGACAATGAACATTGTAATTTTGCATTGGCATATTGTGGATGTTCCAAATGTCTTGCACTGAGTATTCTCTTTCAGCAAAGGTGTTAGATGCCAAGCTGTTCCGTCTTAAAAAGTTTCTTAATAAAGGGTCAACTGAAAGGGTATTGACTTTGTGCACAATTCTTATGAAGCCTACTTAAGTAGTGCAAAGATGTTCGAATACAATAGCTAGTGGTAAAATTCCAGACAGATAAATTAAAACACTATGAGAATAGTTTGCGGGTATAATGAACGTACACGGAAAATTACCAGACATAATCATTTTGTTTGATCTAAAGAAAGCAAACATGTTTGATTTGTGTGTTATTTAAAATAAATGCAAATCTTTTTGTTTAAGTCTGCGTGGATGAGCCTCTTTTCTTAAATGGTTAGGTTTGTTGGAGCAATATGGATTTTAAAAGAACGTTTCCGGAAAACAAGAAAAGCACAAGTTTTCCAACAAATTCAATACCTAGTAACAGCGACATTTTCAGTTTAAAAACGTTTAATTTGACAATGTTGCTGAAAATAGAAAAAAATGACAAAGTGCAGAATCGGAAACAAATAGTGTAGAGTACAAACCGTTGTCTACTATTGTATTTGCCATGGAATTATCTTTAACATTTTACAGCCGATTGGATAGGGTCAACATCGTGCCTAATCTTCGCTTCGGTCCCTTCTGTGATGTTTTTTTTTTTCTGTCATCATTTTAAATCAATACGCCGATGAAAACCGATTTAAAAACGATTGAACCAGACTCTGCTTCCATTTGTTTTCGTGAATATCAGATGAAAAAAAAAACATTTTAGTGGTTAAATTAAGGGAAAAGTTCACCTCATGGCAACGATATCTATTTTTCTTGCAACCGGGGACAATGTTAAAATCACACAACAGTTTAAAAGCTATCCTACGAAGTAATGTCTGTGAAATGCATACACGCGTTTGAGTATTAAGAAGTTATGATGCAAAATAAAAATGATACATTTGCTGTCCATGCTTTAAACCGAGGCAGTACGAGACAAGTATCTATAAATAGACACGAAATGTGGAAGATAGTGTGACAGTAACTTTTTTATTATTATTTTTGCTATTTTTAATTACATATATAAATCTTGTATTGCATGTTGAAAAATTGCATTTCCTCTATTCGAAATAAGAAAAAGTTAAATTACAAATCATAATTAAAGTACTTAATTCTAAGGTTGAATGAACACGAACACGCCAACAGCAGAGCCAATCCTTGTGAAGAAATTGTGTTATTTTACAAAATTTCTTAATAACACACTGTTCTTCAGTATTTTGAGTGAGCCCAGTGACCCGAAAAGCCATTTATATCATAAAGATGGTATTGTTATTATCTTGACGCTTTAACATGATTTATCACAGATATATAAAGGATATGAGACTATGAGTTCAATATCGAAGGCTCTAATAGAACGTGTATTGTTCGTATAGACTGATCTTTAACAGCACGTAATCACAATATATCACTATACTTAACTAATATGAGGAAAAAGAAGTTGGCTTGCAGTAATGTTTTGTCAGAGATAAACTTAACTTTAAAATATTTCTGCAACATTCAATGACTTTTTCCTTTTGTACCATTATAGAAATTAAATGATGACTTCTGGTTTGGCAATATTAGGTGTACGAACGATAATGACCAAAGAGTAAAAAGAAGAATGCGCTGCTGTATATAAAGGTGTTTGAAAGAAACTTTGATTCACGTATTCGAATTACTTACGGCGAAAATATCCGTATCTGTTAACAAAGCTCTATTGTGTGAATATCTCTTCCTTTCACAGAGCAGTCCCAGTCTCCGATGGCACTTATTTACTACAACCATGTTATAGCGCCTGAAGTCCTGCAGCTTTTAGTCTTCAATATTCATGTGTCAGAATCAAAGTTCGTGCAACAACAGTGAAGATTAATTTGTACATAACCAAGATGCTTACGTTATGTCTTCAAGGGTTCATGTTTTAATCATTTTAGACATGACTAGTATGAAATATATTGTTTATGAACTGCAAGCCAAAGTATAGCTGTGACAAACATGATCTTATTGCATACAAAGACATGTGGCAACGTCTATTTTCGACAGATTTTTAGGTGTATTGTTCATTTTGTGAAACATTACCGGAAGTAAATATTGTAAGACTTTTATTTAGTAGATGCATTTACTTTTAAACTTACCACGTATGAAGCCAACATAGAAAAATGGTTCTTCCAAATTAAAAAACAAACAAACAACGTTTGAATAAAATATAACATCTCGGATGTGATAAGTCGGAGGACTCCGTAACCCAGTTTCGGCAATCTTTTGCTGACTGGCCGATCTAAGGCGGTAACGGTCATGTTTTGTCCTGTTTACATAGTCTCGCCTTACTGTTTTAGTCACATTTATAGTGACTTCTGTGTGCCTATTTCTAGTTGTAGTTCAAATATAAAAACATATGGTACTTCTCCTAGGACCATTCCATATTTTTTTCGTATCTGTAATATGACTTGCTGCTTTCATTCGTCTCTCTAGTTTCTACTGTCTAATGTTATTTGTTTACCAAACGGTTAAGCGAGAATCAATACGTGTTTAATATTATGTCACAACAGTTCACATAACCTGGTACTGAACTTAATGGTTGAAGTTATGTGCTTCATATTGATGGTTATTTATTGGCATTTATATATACTTGTTTAAGGTCATAGAAATAAGAAAAATGTTTTCAGATGGTTTAAAAGTTTGATATCATATTACAGATGATACATTTAAGTTCTGATGCGTCATAATTTAATTGAATAAATAATACATAATATTATTTTGAAACAAAGCCATTCCAGAAAAAGATAACATAACACCCGTCATTGGTCATGGGGAATTAAACAAATTACTTAATAAAAAGCCGCGCCTTCACTATCTCAGCTAAAATCAATTTAAATGTAATTGTGTTTGTTGGAAGAAAAGCACGAGGACATTCAAATCTTTGAAGACGAGTTATTGTTAGCCATTACAAGTATCAAATGTCAGGAGTGAACGTGCACTCCGGCATTTGCATAATGAGCGCCATCAATGTGTAACAAGGAAGCAAGTAATGTGATAAAACTGAGTTAGTTTATTGTAAGAGATCACGCCATCACAGCTGGTTGTTGCTATGGCGGTGGCAACCAAAAGCACAGTAAACGTTATACAGAAAAAGATGCACATACTTTCTAAATAAGTATATAGAGTTTATTTTATTTATTTGCAATTATGTTTTGTTTTGTTTATTGGGTTTATCGTCCTACCATCAGTATTTCAGTTATCTAGAGACGGTGTCCACTTGAAGCAGATATAGTGCTGCCTTCACTGTGTATAGCATGCCGTGATCACCAGGCATGATACCACACCCAGTCACATTATCCTGACACCGGGCCAACCAGTCGTGGAACTACCCTCATATTTGCTTGAGCGTTAGCAAGGGAGCTATGCCACTGCCATTTTTAACGACTTTGGTATGTCGCGGCCCGGGATCGAACCAGGGGCCTCCCGTACCTGGAGCCGACGCTCTACCGATTGCGCTACCAGGTCCGGTGTATTTGCAGTTAAGTTAATCATTAATTGATTGAACTTTTATGTGCAATCTACAGATACCAACCTCTTACGCGAGAATACATATGTACTTGTATTTTTTGTAGTAGGTTGTCATATTTCCTTATTAAATATTTTGTTACATTCTCCTAATAGGAGAAAATCTGCACCGCAATACAACAATAAAACCACCAATGAAACAACAAATCACTATTTATTAAATGATTATGAGTTTTCAGTAATGTCGTGCATGCATTTCGCGTCAGAAACAAAAGCGTTTAACGTTTGCGTGCACGGCAGATATGTTTAACGCATAAAACGACGCGAAACCGCGTGCACTGCTTTTTTGTCTTCTTAAAGTGTTTTCTTCATCCAAGTATGTCTATCGAATTTAGCTGGTACAATAATAGATTATTGATTGATGAGAAAAAATGCAAAACAATAGAGCATACATTTCCATCCACTTGCGTGTACATCGACATCTCTATCAGGCTGCATAATTTGAGTGCGTGGGTTGACAAAGAACATTTATAATTCTCCACCTATTATGCGATGTTAGCACTATGGCTATTTAGTACTCAGAATTACGAATCATACAGATTTCAGATGGAATGATGACAATGAAACGCTGTCGACTTTCACACGCATATTTTCATGGTTTCAGAACGACTGTTTATGATGAATTGAAAAAAGCAATCATATCTTTCTATCATATGTTTAAGTATATTGTTAATTTTAAAACCGAAATACGTGTATACATTCTTTATTCTAGGACTTTTTGAATTCCAACTTTATTTGTTTTGTATTCAGTAGACATTGATGCTCCTTCAATAGATAAAAGAAAGGTACTAGATAAAAACAGCGAACCGTTGCAGAAAAATGTTAACTCTGAAATGTAAATCAGGCAACTGAATAATAAATTTAATGTTTCCTCGAACGTTAATTATCCTTGGCTAAACGAATAAACCTACAGTATCATAGGCGGATCCAGAACGTTTTGGTATGGGGGAGAGGGTATGTATCAAGATTCATTCAACTTTATCGCAGTAAATACAAGATATATATGCAGTAACAGTCCCTTATTTTGACCTAAGCAGACAACAGACACTTGAAAAGCTTAGTATCTTTTAATCTTACATGTTTGTGTTTTCACAACTCTACTTTTTTACCTGGTTGGTTGGGGTCGGGGGGGGGGGGGGGATGCATCCATCCTGGATCCATCCCTGCACAATATATTCAACATCTGTTTACGTTTTAACTCCCTTCAATGGTCATTAAAACAATACAATATAAGCTTCGGTTATGATGAAGGTTTACATTCTGTAGAAAACTTTTATTGCAAATGCAACTTAATGTGGAATATGTTGACCTTTTGACCTTTCAATGACGTCACGCGTGTGAATGCATTACGTTGTGCGCGTGAACAAGCATTCGTGAATGTTTGATATTCTTTACCGTCCTAGAAATGAAAACAATCTTTTGTTGACAACTATACATGTAGGCATTCAGTTTTATTAGGTCCAGTCATTTATGAGCACCTTATGATAATAATTAAATTCATTAAAGAAGTAGTGTGTTTTTCAACTTCAATTGTTTTATTTGGGAATGAAATCAATTATGCTAGTGGGTGTTTCATAGGAATGCGCGTGACTGATAAAATTAACTGAATTTCCTTGCTTGCTGTCGATTATGATTGAACTGCTGGAAGCATTGCCTCAATACTAAAAGCATAAATTAAAGAACATTTTTGAAACGATAATAAATGCGCATTGGATCAGTTTCATAACGTTCATGCATAATGAATGTACGTCGCAACAGCAAATCAACCATGAACAGTTGTAGCTTTATTAAACCCCAATAAATCATTATTTCTATATGTTTTACCTTTCAACATTTTTTTGTTTACTTTATGTTAAAATTCACAAACCTCGCTATTAATAGTTTTGCCACTGGTACTGGCAATTATGCAATACAAGATTTAATTAATTCCATACCATGTGAATGAGATACTCTTTTTACCTGTGATATTCTGTGACAAGAACTATCCTTATTGTTTAATCTCTGACCAGGTCTCCATTAGCGTTCTAAGGAAGCTTTTTATCGCGGCCATCTGATTATTTTCATCAATTTATTGCGTTTCTTGTTCGTGTTGTAATCTATTAATGTGCGAACCCATGTGTTCTGTTTCATGATGCTGAATCACACTCGATGCTTTGTCACAAAGTGATATCAAACACGCAAGGAACTTTGTTAAAACAATGGCACACCGAATATTTCTGTGCATCTCTTGATCTTGACATTATACCGTTACCAAAAGAAAAAATACACACACACAAACAACAACAAAAAACAACAAGCCTTTTAGCAAAGAAATGCATTTTCAATGCAGTCTTTTGCAACAAACGTAATTATGTGGGTAAACCGCAGAAAGATGTGTAAATAACACAGGAAATAGTTTCACCTTGTGATATTTAGTTATAATGAGCGGTCAATTTGTATTGGTCTGGCAAGTTTTCAGATTCATAAACATTTTTTTCCGATTTCGTTGTTAATGCGAGTTAATGCCAGCTAGGGTTAATCCAAGTTAGTATGGCCTTAATTTAAAATGTGCACTCCTTTGTTACCGCTTATATGATTTTCTAGTTAAAATACGTTATATGATGTTAATATTAACCTTCTTTAAAAACATAAAAAAGTTACTCTCATATGTTGGCATATAATACGACATGTTTTAATCTAATAACTGCTTCCAAAGATTTCTGCCGTTGTGGTGATTAAAGCATTATTGTGACTTACCAACAAGTTTGGATATTTCGATATAACAAGTCAAATCATGTTTTCCTGTGGCATTTTTGGCATGGTTAAATGTTTTCGATCACAAGTTTCAAATAAGAATAGAAAAAAATCGAAGTTAGGCTGTTATTGTTATAAACAATGAATAAATGTTTATAGCCAGTATTTAAAGAACTATACATGAAAAGTATTGCTTGTTGCAGGACTGCACAAACAAACATAAATAAATATTGTACTATTGGTAAATTAATAAAGCTCCTGGTTCAAGTCGTTTACTTTTTGTTGTCAAGTTGTCTAAAGTAAACATAATTGTGACCTAGATATTTCACAATGACGGAGAGCAGGAAATGAGAGTTTACGGTTACTTTACAAAATGTTACTCCCTTCTTAAACAAGAACATAACGTAGTGAAAAAGTATTATCGACTTATAAAAGGCTATAGCGCTGTGTCTGTGAAATGAGTTCTTATTCCGGAACATGCTTTAAAAACTCACTTAACAAAGAAATGATTTTCTTGTCGAGCTTGATGCAAAGAAGATAACCTTTTCAAATGTAAAGTGTTCAGTGCCGTTGGAGTCACCAATATGCTATTCTTTTTTATTCTTGAGTCAGCAAATGACTAGAGCGGAAATGTTCAGTGGAAGGACGCACGACTCTGGATTACGTGGTTAGTGGTTCGAACCAGGTTTCTTGAGCAAAAGATTGACCCCGAATAACGGGGAATAACAGGTGCATAACGGGGAACCTGCGAGGGTTATTCGATAATATGTCTCCTCAGCACCAAGTATCGGCTGCCATAGTACAAGATTGACGAATACACCCAATGACCAGGAGTAAACTGTAATGTCGGCTGAACGAGCTGCATCTTGAGACTAGAAGACTCGGCATTACCTGTTACCTTTTGGCAACTCATATAGTACCAGGTTATATTTAGTTTGATTGATTAACTAGTGAATTAACTGATTGCTCGTAAGTAAAGATTTATAATTTTCATTTTAGTTCTAGAAATGTAATAATACTTGGTCTTTTAAAATATTTGCAGGTACTTGTAATTTGTGAAACAAGTGATGTTTCAAAAGGAAATATAAGCCATTTTCCCTCATTTGCATAGATGTTAAATAAGCAAACATTTATTTTCTTAAATATCAACATAAAAGTGACCACATCACATTTACTTCATGGTAGTAAGGTATCAAGTTTAATTTTCTTTGTTGTCAAAACATCATAACATATGTTTATCTGTTTTCATTCCAGCAGGTCGTCGACCCAACTTATCTTGCTGTTGACTTTATACCTGACACGCTAGATTAGCTGTTGAAACATGTAACCACTCCTACAACATTCACGGAAGATCATAGCTCGTGATAAGAGATCTTACATGGTGAACGTCGAACTGCGTTATGTTTGTGGTTTTGTACTTATTTATCATTTATCATATATGTGTACATGAATAAAACAGGCAATTTCTTAATGACGAGCGAAATACTAATTGACAATTGGAACCTCAGACCTTCTGATGAACGTTGTCACATCAATTGAAAAAATCAGCAATGTCCTTGAAAAATAGTATGATGTGCACTGACATTGTCTCTGCAGATCATTCACTCAATGTCAATTGGCGTCAAATATCACGAAAAGTTTGTTTTTGCTGTGAAAATCATCAAATTTTCATACATTCGAAAGGACTAAAATAATACTCATTTGTTGGTGTTTTTGTGTTGTTTTTTTTTCATACATCGCAATGACTAATAATGATCACCATAGTAACGTTCAGCTATTTTGTGGGAGGAAGAACTCAACTAAATTCTGGGTAGAACTTCCGGCGCACCGCAAGTAAGCTGGAGAAGCTTTCGACATTGTATCCTTCGCCCCAAACGGGACTCGAACCATCGCGATAATAGGCTAAACAGTCAGTGGGGTTACTGGTCGGGGACTCTACCTCGCCGTGGCGTCCCATGTCATTTGTATGTAAACAAATAACGCAACACAATGAAACATGTATACTATCATTGATATGCGTGTCAGCTGCCTCAATATTCATAACACTCTTTCAGGATTTTTTTTTTTTTTTTTGCAAATTAGTTTCTTTATAATTCACGCATAGCCTCTCATCGACTGTTTCGTGATCAACTCCTTGTCTAAACCCCCTCTTAATTCATTTCCAGGATTACAGGTCATGCACATTTCAAACAGGGTGTGATTTAAAGACAATCAATACTCAGCGGAAACATTGTAACATTTTGATGTCAATGTAGCATCTTCAGATTGTTGCATTCATAATGTGGTAGCGGTTTGCCGACTTTGTTGCTAGTAGAATCTTTATCACTATCATCATCATCATCATCATCATCATCATCATCGTCATCATTATCATCATTACAATCTGACGTTTCCAACAAAGTGATCAAAAGACTTTCTTGACAGAAAAAATACGAAAATTAATCTTCTTAAATTAATCGAATCATGTACTTGTGTTAAGTAACAGACGACAACGAAGACATTGTTATTATGAACGTTTATTATAAGTGAAATATATAACAATAACAGCATGCAATACTTTCTTCGCGAGTACTTAGGCTCAGAGGATCTCCCAGCCACTTAGATTGGGACCAAGTTAACATCACAGACTTAAAAATCGAGTTTTGAACAGCTTCCAGAGATAACCATGTTTTCAATACGTTACGACCCTTTGTACTAACAGTCAAAAGCAGCATGTCGGTAATGGTTGTAATACGATGATTCATGACTCCGTATTTCAGTCAATGTACGTCATGTACGACACATTGACCTCGGCAGAACATAACACTTCACCAGGTTATGATATATTTCCTGTTTACATCACTCGTTAGTTGGTGATTTAAAAAAACAACAACCCCAAAACACGATTTCTTTGCCTTTTGTTTCAATTATCCATACTTGCAGATGCACAAATTGGACAATATTAGTACCAAGAGTAGCTTTTATACACAATTTTCCTACAAGGACTTGAATGAATAAATCGTCTGTGTCCAGTTTATTTCAAAGCTAGCTACAAGTATCAAGGAAGTGTTTCGGATAAGGTACATCCGAGATGTAGGAAGATAAGGGTTCAAAGTTCATATAATGAAACACTGTAGTCCCGTTTTACCCCTGTACTAGCCCTCCAGTCATTCCATTTGCAGTTGTTTTTATCTTTATGTAGTGTGTCATCTGAGCGTATCTTTGTCACATTTATATTAAAATTGCATGATTGTACTTCCTTCTAACAAAAATGTAAAGATACATTGTAATTCTCATGGGATTTGTCGTATATTATAATGATTTCCCTGCTGTAGTGTATTTCGCATTAACTACAAATAATATTTAATGTGGTATTATCAATTCTAAGTGTATGTCAACGTTTACTTCAATCGATCATCTTATAAAACAAATCACAATCACAATCAGTCGAGAGTATTTGTCACGTTGTAAAGCACAAAACAATAACACCTTATTTTCGCCATAATTTTAAGGCAATACACGTATACCCTTTGCTCTACCGTATTTCAGTGTAAATCCCATATGCATGTATATTAAACTGAAGAATCATTTTGAAGAAGTATATAACGCAACAAAACTCTGTAAAAATCTATCAAAACATTTATTATAACATTAATACGCCTACCCTTTACATGTGTACCGACCATGGTCTTTGACAAGAAGGAGCTTGAATGTTTGATCACTGTCCAGATCTCCATTAGTAGTTCCAAGAAGCTTTTATCACGGCTATCTGATTAGTCCCATCAGGTTACACTATGGCTATTGCTGTCGTTGCTTGTACGTGTTTGTTCTCTCTTATTGCTGTCGTTGCTTGTACGTGTTTGTTCTCTCTTATTGCTGTCGTTGCTTGTACGTGTTTTCTCTTCTGGTGATGAAACATAAAGTGACACCTAGCACGCAAGGGGCTTCATCCAAGGAACTTATGTATATACTGTATAGTACTGGTTTCCAAACAATATATTCAAAGATCGGCTAGCGAAATAAAGGCATACCATATACATTGTCTTTCGGCATGTTTTGTCAACTTTAACTACATAATAATGATGATCACGGTCATCAGTGTCTGTGATCTTAACTGCCTTGATCATCAGACAATTGGAGAAGATTCGGAACACGACATTTTCTTCGCATGTCTTAGTGTTCGACACAGACACGGTTTCAATGTGTACACTTCTCTGCCTAACTACTGGGACCAACTCAAGCAAACTACGAGTATTACAGCATTCCACAAACTGTGTCCTAATGCAATACTTGGCGATGTGCTAATAGTTTTATCAATGTTTAAAAAACATACGAATTATAATCACGTCATTGAAAAGCCTTACAGTGTGAAACCACGTATCAAGAGGAATTAGTCAAACAAAATGCATTTTCCACAGTAAAACTCAATATTTTTCATATTTAATAATCAAAATCCATTACTGCTCTATGTACATGAATATAAATAAATATATATATATATATATATATATATATATATATATATATATATATATATATATATATATATATATATATATCGATAAATAGTGCATTATATTTATTATATTATATTATATTATATTATATTATATTATATTATATTTATTATATTATACAAAGGTAAAGGCAAATGTAAAAGTGTCAAATATACAGAGACGATCATAACCCACAAAAGGATACACAACAGTAACCGTCTTGGAACGGTTAGTCGGCGAAAGTCAATTATTTGTGTTATTTTGGTGATTTTTCCGATATCATAATCAATTTTTATCAAACACGTATGAGTATATACAGCTGATTTGCTAAATATAGAACAGCTTTTACATTTTGAGCAAATACATATAAAAACCATTATAGTAACTACATAGATCATATCAATTCTAATGATGACACTTGTCTTCACATTTTCTATGGATTCCTGTCATTTCTATAGAAATCAGCATGTTCTTTCCTATTTACAATAGCACCAGCTTTACTATTTAAGTAATGATGTTTAATTGTTTAATTGCAAAGTTTTATTTCAAATGGACTGCTTTTTTCTGCAGGTGACAGTCAATCTTCTACTCAATACACTCAAGGTACATAGAGAATATAAAACATTATGGAACTTAACTTAGCCTTGTAACTTTTCCACTAATTGATATATTCCTGCGATTACAGATAAGTTTACCATTTTCCAACAATGGCATGTGACAAGATTTATGTTTGATCCATGTCCAAATCTTCCATTAGTATTCTAAAGAAGCTTTAATCATGATTACTCTCGTCAGATTAATGCGCCTGTTGATACCTTTGTACTCTGTTAATGTGTGCACTTAAAAGTTCTTCCTTTTGATGCTGAAAAAAGATCTTTAGCATAAAGGACACCAAGCACATAAGAAACTTTGTTAAATACAATCTATAGAATTTACTGGTTATCAAATACAAACATATATTAAATGATCGGGAAATCATAAAAAAACATATTTCCTGTGTTTTCTCGTCATATATTTATGTATTCAATTGACCTACGCGTATGTTGTATTGTGACCTTTTCATTTATATCCTGCAGTTAAACTCCAGCGAGATGATGTCGTAATACATACTTAGATTTAATTTATCTGTTCATCAACTACCATCTTGTTAAAAGGATTTGCTTTAATATAATGGTAAAATGCAAAAGTGATCCAGTACGGTTTCCATCTGGCAAAAAGTCAAAGACAATATTAATTTTACTTAAAAAGTATTAAGGAAAACTTAGCAGTCCGTTCATGTCAACATATTTGCACTTGCTCATCTGGACTGCTGTTATTTGCTTGAATATGTATCTATTGAAATTTATTTTTACAAGGGATTAAGATTATTTGTTGTATTTAGCAAAACTGCATAAACATTCGTAATAAACTTTAAATCGGAAACAAAATTGAAATTCGATTAATTTCTTTTGCAGCATCTTATTGTCAGATAAACTTAATAAGGGGCTTGTCTTATCGAAATAATCAGATGGACGTAAAAATTGTCTAGTAAAAAGTAAATTCAGAAAATAAAATACTTGTTTGTGTCAGTTAAAGATAGCTGTACAATACCAAATATATGGAGCATTGTACGAGTAGTATGTTTACGACATGTTAGTATGAGCAGTATGTTACCGGTAACAGACCCAGTGGAATCTATTCTGCATGGAGTCCGTATTTTGTTGTGTCCTTAAATACATTTCCTTCTACCAGACTGCTGTCCTTAATCAAAATCCCTTTTCTTTTCATTCACAAAACGTTGAAATCTTTTACATGACTTGTTCACATCAATCCAGCTACAGCATCTAGTGTCTGGTGAGTCACAATACATTTAATTTGTATTAATCTAGTGGTCAGACATATGAAGTATGTCCAATCCTGTTATGTATTCTTAACGGTTACATTCACTTCAGAAGTTCAGAAATAAGCCAGCACATCACAAGCCTTAATAAATCAATGAATTAATCAGCATATCTATCCCCTATTTCTGTATCTCTACAAACATTTCCTCTGACACTGCAGTTCATATTTGGTAATTATTTATTGTTGAAATACATGAAAATATTTAAATGTTATCATTTGTTGACATACAATTCCAAATTCATATCGTTAATATGTATCAAAATATTTAATAAGAATATATGACAAAGTCCTATGAGTATTGCAACATATACCAAACTCCGAAAAGGCACAGAACAAAGGTATTTCACACGCAAGCCAAGCGAAAAGTAAGAACAAATTTGTGATTAGTCATTTAAGGAAAAGAGCAAACCCGACAGTTACCACCTTGGAACGGTCAGTCGGCAATATGGACCGACTGGGGTGCTTAAACCGGTTTTACAGAGCTCTTACCTCGCACTTCCTGACGAGTTTCTCAAATGCAAGTAACGAAAAGAAAAACGATCTATTTGAAAACAAAATGTCCATGCGCTGATATTTTCTATACGTTATGATGAAAGTAGTGACGTCATCGAAAAATAATGTCCACATAGATTTCTGAAAAGGAATATGGTATTATTTCGATTTGAAAAACAACACAAAAATGGTTGACCACAAATAAAATGTACTTTCTGACTTGTATTATTCACCGAAAGCAAATGCAAAAGTAACTATTTGTGATGAAAGCTATAACCCTTTTGTATTGCCTTTTAAAATTACAATCAAATTTTGTGTTGTTTTTTTATATTTATTTATATACTCCACCTTACTAATTGTATGTCATGCCTTATTGGTTGGCATGATTTATAATCTGTAAAAACTAACAAGCACATTCTGACAAGATAATTGCATGAAGAGAAAGCCGCTACTGAGAAACTTTCTGTTCTGTTCTGTTCTGTTTAACGACTCAAAGAATGAGACTTACAATAGGTCGATGGGTGTCGTTACAGAAGAGTACAGGAAAGCAGCATTTACTTCGGACTCAAAGTACTGTTATAGAGAAGTTAAAAGTTTTAAGTTTTTTAAAACAAATAAAAGTGTTTTAGAAGTCCAAACAGTGGTCGAACATTAAGATTCTTTATAGGACAGGCATAGACAAAAACTCCACGAATTGTTACACGCAATAATTCAATGACTTTGTCACATAAAATGTGTCAAATATCAACGCCATTGAACAATTTACCTGTTTCCTTGACAACATAATATTTTACAACTTTTAGATGTCATTAACCAAATACTGTTTCAAAGGAACAATTGATGTTGCTGCTTGATGTTTCCGACACACAATTTTGTCAGCCTTAAGGCTAAGTATGTGATATTGGCAGACGTAAAATGTTTAGGTCCCCTCAAGCTGCGACATTATTTAATTCTGTTGATCGTCAAATTGCAATGTTAAAATAAAATTAGGTAAAACGCTATTGCATTTTTAATTACATGGTCGTCTTAATCTTTGATCGTCTTAATGATTGAAAGTATCCCATCTTTGTGGAAAAGACATCTGCTTTAAAACTTGTGGGTGCATTTACTACCCTCTGTGAGCTAGTGAATTTGTCATATAATGTAAAAACTAACATTTGCCCCAGCCACCTCGATTTGCACTGTAATTACAAGGGCGGTGTCCTGTTACCGCAGCCGATTATCTGCCGAGAAAATGGATTTCACAGCACCACGAAAACGTTCATTTTCCAGTCAGATCTGCATACTACAGAGTCGAAAATATCAATCCTGTGCTTCTTACAAACGATGCTCTCAAGCCTCAATTAAATGTATGAGTCACTTAACTATAGTGAAGGTGGAAGAAACACGAAATTAACCGATAAGACAGACCAAGTCTCATTTAATTATGGCAAATTATATATTGAATAAAGTGTTGTTGTTTGTATTTTTTTTAAATATATAAATGTATGTAAATGTTTTCAAAAGTAAATTTATGCTGTGTAATGTACGCACCCCGCTATGGCATACGATATGCCTACTAACGTTTTCGTAAGTAGCGGGTATGCAAGACAAAAAATAATCCAATTTGATCTACTTATATATATTTTTGAGACTAGAGGCGATTAAATATCGTAACCTTTGACGCTTTTAAAGAGAAATTAAGCTTATTTTGACGGATGATTCCTGAATGCACGTTGACATAGACAGTCAGGACGTTTTATCATTGACAGATGAAGCGACACCTTCCTCAGTGATGGAAAATGTCGATCGGTACGGGTCCATATGTAACTGCCGTACAGCAAAGACGCACTGTTTTTATCGTTTGTCTTACTGGTGCTGCGCACGCGCGTCTATATGTTATCGTTCCTATAAAAATCGTATGGATAGCGCCATGTTGTTCTATAAGGGAGTGAAGTGCTGCGCTTTCATGCAATGCATTTCGGATATTATTTCAACTTTGGTAAATATCATAACTATATTAGATTGTAGTTTAAAATGTTGCTACATCACTTCACGCAACTCAAAATTGTTAATATTGTTCCATATAAGTATTTACATTTGTATAATTTGAAAATTTAATTGCATAAATAAACAAGGTTTTTTGCTGTTTGTTGGTCGGTTTGTTACTTGGTGCCAGGCAAAAAGGTTCTACTGTTAAACATTACCTCGACGGCGACATTTGATGCCTTCCATCAATGCTCTCTTGTATAAAGTGCTCTCAACTCATGTTCCGCTCCATCCAGGTGCATAAAGGTGCACCTGCGAGGGTTATTCGATAATATGTCTCCCTAGCGCCAAGTGTCGGCTGCCATTGTACGAGATTGACGAATAGACCCAATGACCAGGAGTAAACTGTAATGTCGGCTGAACGAGCTGCATCTTGAGACTAGAAGAAACGGCATTACCTGTTACCTTTTGACTACTCATATAGTACCAAGCAATATTTAATTTGATTAATTAACTAGTGATTTAACTGATTCCTTGTAAGTACAGATTTATAATTTTCATTTTAGTTCTAGACATGTAATAATACTTTGTCTTTTCAAATATATGCAGGTACGTGTATTTTGTGAAACAAGTGATGTTTCAAAAATAAATATAAGCCATTTTTTCCTCATTTGCATAGATGTTAAATAAGTAAACATTTATTCTCTTAAGTATCAACATAAAAGTGACCACATCACATTTACTTAATGGAACTAAGGTATCAAGTTTAATTTTCTTTGCTGTCAAAACATCATAATATATGTTTATCTGTTTTCATTCCAGCAGGTCGTCGACCCAACTTATCTTGCTGTTGACTTTATACCTGACACGCTATATTTGCTGTTGAAACATGTAACCACTCCTACAACATTCACGGAAGATCATAGCTCGTGATAAGAGATCTTACATGGTGAACGTCGAACTGCGTTATGTTTTTGCTTTTGTACTTATTTATCATTTATCTCATATGTGTACATGAACAAAATAGGGGAATTTCTTAATGACGAGCGAAATACTAATTGACAATTGGAACCTCGGCTATCTGATGAACGTTGTCACATCAATTGAAAAAAAAATCAGCAATGTCCTTGAAAAATAGTATGATGTGCACTGACATTTTTTTTTGCTGTGATAATCATCATATTTTCATACATTCGATAGGACTAAAATAATCCCCATTTGTTGGTGTTTTTGTGTTGTTTTTTAATACATCGCAATGACGAATTATGACCAACATAGTAGCGTTCAGCTATTTTGTTGGAGAAAGAACTCAACTAAATTCTGTGTAGAACTTCCGGCGCACCGCAAGTAAGCTGGAGGAGCTTTCGACATAGCGTCCTTCGTGCCGAACGGGATTAGAACCATCGCGATAAGAGGATAAACAGTCAGTGGAGTTACTGGTCAGGGACTCTTCCACCGCCGTGGCGTCCCATGTCATATATATGTTAACAAATAACGCAACACAATGAAGCAGGTGCACCACCATTGATCTGCGTGCTAGTAGCCTCAATTTTCATAACACACTATCAGGATTTTTGCAAATTAGTTTCTTCATAATTCACGCATTGCCTCTCATCGACTGTTTTCATGATCAACTCCTTGTCTAAACCAACTCTTAATTCATTTCCAGGATTACAGGTCATGCACATTTCAAACAGGGTGTGATTTAAAGACAATCAATACTCAGCGGAAGCATTGTAACGTTTTGATGTTAACGTAGCATCTTAAGATTGCTGCATTCATAATGTGGTAGCGAAGGCTTTGCCGACATTGTTGCTAGTACAATCATAAATATCATGATCATGATCATCATGATTATCATTATCTTCATCATCTTCATCTTCATCATCATTACAATCTGACGTTTCCTACGAAGTGATCCAAAGACTTTTCTGACAGGAAAAAATAGAAAAATTAATCTTCTTTAAATAGTCGAATCATGTCATCTGTGTTGAATAACAGACGACAAATAAGACTTTGTCATTATAAACGTTTAATATAATTACAATATTAAACATTTACAGCACTCAAGACTTATTCACGAGTACTTAGCCTCAAAGGATCTCCCAGCCACTAAGTTCCGGACCACTGGATTGGAACCAAGTTTACATCACAGACAGGAAAATCGAGTTTTGAACAACATCCGGAGATAACCACCTGTTCAACACGTTACGACCCTTTGTACTAACAGTGAATAACTGCATGTTGTAATACGATGATCCATGACCCTGTATTTCAGTCAATGTTCGTCATATGGACACCATGCTCTCGGTAAACACCACACCAGGTTATTATATGTTTCCTGTTTACATCACTGTTAGCTGGTGATTTTATTTAAAAAAAAAACACGATTTATTTGCTTTATGTTTAAATTGTCCATACTTGCAGATGCACAAACTGGACAATATTAGTACCAACAGCAGCTTTCATACACAGTTTTCCTACAAGGACTTGAATGAATAAATTGTCTGTGTCCAGTTTATTCCAAAGCTAGCTACAAGTATCAAGGCAGTGTTACGGATAAGGTACATTCGAGATGTAGGAAAGTAAAGGTTCAAAGTTCAAAGTTCATATAATGAAAGACCAAAGTCCCGTTTTAACCCTGTACAAGCAATCCAAGTCTTTCCATTTGCAACTTAATGTTCAAATCAGGTGTTTTCTATCTTTGTGTAGTGTCTCATCTGAGCGTATCTATGTCCCTTACATATTAAAATTGTACGATTGTACATCTTTCTAGGATTTTAAATAAAAAAATGTAAAGATACATTGTAATTCTCATGGGATTTGTCATATATTATAATGATTTCCCAGCTGTAGTGTTTTTCGCTTTTACTACAAATTCTATTTTATGTGATATTATCAGTTCTAAGTGTATGTCAACGTTTACTTCAATCGACCATCTTATAAAACAAACATCCAAATATACTACCAATCAGTCGAGAGTATTTGTCACATTGTAAATCATAAAACAATAACACCTTATTTTCGCCATAATTTTAATGCAATACACGTATACCCTTTGCTCTACCGTATTTCAGTGTAAATCCCATATGCATGTATATTAAACTGAAGAATCATTTTGAAGAAGTATATAACGCAACAAAACTCTGTAAAAATCTATCAAAACATTTATTATAACATTAATACGCCTACCCTTTACATGTGTACCGACCATGGTCTTTGACAAGAAGGAGCTTGAATGTTTGATCACTGTCCAGATCTCCATTAGTAGTTCCAAGAAGCTTTTATCACGGCTATCCGATTAGTCCCATCAGGTTACACTATTGCTGTCGTTGGTTGTACGTGTTTGTCCTCCCTTCTGATGATGAAACATAAAGTGACACCTAGCACGCACGTGTCTTCATCCAAGGAACTCATGTATATACTGTATAGAACTGGTTTCCAAACAATATATTCAAAGATCGGCTAGCGAAATGAAGGCATACCATATACCATTTTCTTTCGGCATGTTTTTGTCAACTTTAACTACATAATATTGATGATCACAGTCATCAGTGTCGTTGATCTTAATTGCCTTGATCATCAGACAATTGGAGAAGATTCGGAACACGACATTTCTTCTTCGCATGTCTTGAAGTTCGCCAACACAGACATGGTTTCAATGTGTATATCAATGTGTATATCAGCATTTCTCAGCCTAGCTACTGTGACCAACTGAAGCAAACTGCAAGTATTACAGCATACCACAAACTGTGTCCTAATGCAATACTTGGCGATGTGTTTATAGTTTTATCAATGTTTGGACAATACGAATTATAATGACGTCATTGAAAAGTCCTACAGTTTGAAACTACGTATCAAGAGGAATCAGTCAAACAAAATGCATTTTTCCACAGTTAAACTCAATATTTTTCATGTTTAACAATCAAAATCCATTACTGCTAGATATACATGTATATATTATATTATATTATATTATATTATATTATATTATATTATATTATATTATATTATATTTATTATATTATATTATATTATATTATATTATATATATTATCTATATTATATTATATTATATTATCTTATATTCTTTATTTATTATATTCTTATTTCTCTTATCTTCTTCTTATTCTTATTCTATTATATTATATTTCTCTTTCTCTTATCTCTTTTATATTCTTTCTCTTCTCTTATCTTTATCTTCTCTTTCTCTCTTCTCTTCTCTTCTCTTCTCTTCTCTTCTAAGGCAAAGGTAAATGTTAAAGTGTCAAATATACAGAGACGAGACATAACACACAAAAGGAAACACAACAGTAACCGTCTTGGAACGGTTAGTCGGCGAAAGGAAGTCAAGTATTTGTGTTATTTCGGTCATTTTTTTGATAGAATAACCAATATTTATCAAACACTTATGAGTAAATGTAGCTAATTTGCTAAATATAGAACAGCTTTTACATTTTGGGCAAATACATATAAAAACCATTACAGTAACTACATAGATCATATCTATTCTAATGATGACACTTGTCTTCACATTTTCTATGGATTTCTACCAATTCTATCGAAATCAGCATGCTCTTTCGTATTTATAATAGCACTAGCTTTACTATTTAAGTAATGATATTTAATTGTTTAATTGCAAAAATTTATTTCAAATGGACTGCTTTTTTCTGCAGGTGACAGTCAATCTTCTACACAATACACGCAAGGTACATAGAGAATATAAAACACTGTGGAACTTAACTTAGCCTTGTAACTTTTCCACTAACTGATAAATTCATGCGATCACAGATAAGTATACCATTTTCTAACAATGGCATGTGACAAGATTTATGTTTGATCCATGTCCAAATCTTCCATTAGTATTCTAAAAAAGCTTTAATCTGGATTACTCTCGTCACATTAATGCGCCTGTTGATACCTTTGTAATCTGTTAATGTGCGCGCTTAAATGGTCTTCCTTTTGATGCTGAAAAAAGATCTTTAGCATAAATGCCACCTAGCACACAAGGAACTTTGTGATATACAATCTATAGAATTTACTGATTAGTACAGATATATATTAAATGGTCGGGGAATCCTAAAAACCATATTCCTTGTGTTTTCTCGTCATAGCTATATTTATGTATTCAATTAACATACGCGTATTGTGACCTTTTCATTTATATCCTGCAGTAAAGCTCCTGCAGTATTTAAATAATACATACTTAAATTTACTTAATCTGTTCATCAGCTACCATCTTGTTAAAAAGACTTGATTTAATATAATGGCAAAATGCAAAAGTGAACCAGTATGTTTTTCATCTGGCAAAAATTCAAAGACAGTATTAATTTTACTTTAAATATATTGAGGAAAACTTAACAGTCCGTTCATGCCAACATATTTGCAATTGATCATCTGGACTGCTGTTGTTTGCTTGAATATGTATTTATTGAAATTTATTTTTACACTGAATTGAAATTGTTTGTTTTATTAAGCAAAACTGCATAAACATTCGTAATACAATACAAATCAGAAACAAAATCGAAATTTAATTTATTTCTCAAGCAGCATCTTATTGTCAGATAAACTTAATAACGGGATTGTCTCATCGAAATAATCAGATGGTAAAATTTGTCTAGTAAAAAGTAAATTCAGAAAACAAAATACTTGTTTGTGTCAATTAAAGATAGCTGTACAATATCAAATATATGGAGCATTGTACGAGTAGTATGTTTACGACATGTTAGTATGAGCAGTATGTTACCGGTAACAGACCCAGTGGAATCTATTCTGCATGGAGTCCGTATTTTGTAGTGTCCTTGAATATATTTCCTTCTACCAGACTGCTGTCCTTAATCAAAGTTTCTTTTCTTTTCATTCACAAAGCGTTGAAATCTTTTACATGACTTGTTCACATCAATCCAGCTACAGCATCTAGTGTCTGGTGAGTCACAATACATTTATTTTGTATTAATCTAGTGGTCAGACATATGAAGTATGTCCAATCTTGTTATGTATCCATAACAGTTACATTCACTTCAGAAGTTCAGAAATAAGCCAGCACAAAACAAGCCTTAATAAATCAATTAATTAATTAGCATATCTATCCCCTATTTCTGTAACTCTACAAACATTTCCTCTGACACTGCAGTTCATAACTGTTATTATTTATTGTTGAAATACATGAAAATGTTTAAATGTTATCATTTGTTGACATACAATTCCAAATTCATATAGTTAAAATGTATCAAAATATTTAAGACTTACTAGTAAATTATTCACCGAAAGCAAATGCAAAAGTAACTATTTGTGATGACAGCTATAACCCTTTTGTATGGCCTCTTAAAATTACAATTAAATTTTGTGTTGTTTATTTTTATTTATTTATATACTCCACCTTACTAATTGTATGTCATGCCTTATTGGTTGGCATGATCTATAAGCTGTAAAAACTAACAAGCACATTCTGACAAGATAATTGCAGGAAGAGAAAGCCGCTACTGAGAAACTTTCTGTTCTGTTCTGTTCTGTTTAACGACTCAAAGAATGGGACTTACAGTAGGTTGATGGGTGTCGTTACAGAAGAGTACAGGAAAGCAGCATTTACTTCGGGTTTAAAGTACTTTTATAAAGAAGTTAAAAGTTTTAAGTTATTTAAACAAATAGCAGTGTTTTAGAAGTCCGAACAGTGGTCGAACACTAAGATTCATTATAGGACAGGCATAGACAAAAACTCCACGAATTGTTACACGCAATAATTCAATAATTTTATTACATAAAATGTATCAAATATCAACGCTATGTAACAATTAAAGTGTTTCCTTGACAGCATAATATTTAACAACTTTTAGATGTCATTAACCAAATACCGTTTCAAAGGAACAATTGATGTTGCCGCTTGATGTTTCCGACACACAATTTTGTCAGCCTAAAGGCTAGGTATGTGATATTGGCAGACGTAAAATGTTTAGGTCCCCTCAAGCTGCGACATTATTTAATTCTGTTGCAATGTTTAAATAAAATTAGGTAAAACGCTATTGCACTTTTAATTACATGGTCGTCTTAATCTTTGATCGTCTTAATGATTGAAAGTATCCCATCTTTGTGGAAAAGACATCTGCTTTAAAACTTGTGGGTGCATTTACTACCCTCTGTGAGCTAGTGAGTTTGTCATATGATGTGAAAACTAACATTTGCCCCAGCCACCCCGATTTGCACTGTAATTACAAGGGCGGTGTCCTGTTACCGCAGCCGATTATCTGCCGAGAAAATGGATTTCACAGCACCACGAAAACGTTCATTTTCCAGTCAGATCTGCATACTACAGAGTCGAAAATATCAATCCTGTGCTTCTTACAAACGATGCTCTCAAGCCTCAATTAAATGTATGAGTCACTTAACTAAAGTGAAGGTGGACGAAACACGAAATTAAACGATAAGACAAACCAAGTCTAATTATGGCAAATTATATATTGAATAAAGTGTTGTTGTTTGTATTTTCTTTTAAATATGTAAATGTATGTGTATGTTTTCAAAAGTAAATTTTTGCTGTGTAATGTACGCACCCCGCTATGGCATACGATATGCCTACTAACGTTTTCGTAAGTAGCGGGTATGCAAGACAAAAACTAATCCGAATTTGACCTACTTGTATATATTTTTGAGACTAGAGGCGATTAGATATCGTAACCTTTGACGCTTTTAAAGAGAAATTAAGCTTATTTTGACGGATGATTCCTGAATACACGTTGACATAGACAGTCAGGACGTTTTATCATTGACAGATGAAGCGACACCTTCCTCATTGATGGAAAATGTCGATCGGTACGAGTCCATATGTAACTGCCGTACAGCAAGGACACACTGTTTTATCGTTTGTCTTATCGGTGCCGTCCATATGTTATCGTTCCTATAAAAACCCGTATGGATAGCGCCATGTTGTTCTATAAGAGAGTGAAGTGCTGCACTTTCATGCAATGCATTTCGGTTATTGTTCAACTTTGGTAAATATCCTAACTATATTAGATTGTAGTTTAAAATGTTGCTACATCACTTGCAAATTGAAATAGTTAATATTGTTCCATATGAGTATTTACATTTGTATAATTTGAAAATTAAATTGCATAAATAAACAACAAGGTTTTGCTGTTTGTTGGTCGGTTTGTTGCTTGGTGCCAGGCAAAAAGGTTCTACTGTTAAACATTACCTCGACGGCGACATTTGATGCCTTCCATCAATGCTCTCTTGTATAAAGTGCTCTCAACTCATGTTTCGTGGTCTGTGCTCTGCCACATGATGCTGGAATACAGCTTGCCCTATAGTTTTGTAATAAGCATGGAATGGAACACGTTGAAGTACAGAAAGAAAACTCGGTAATAGGACATTAACATAAATTTCATATCCTTGGGTGTTTACAGAAAGTTTAAATTTGTATTTCTTATTGCAAGTTTGGCCTTTTAAGACTCATTTCTAAATGCCATTCCTGCAAATAGACAAATCTTATCAACCTTTTCTTTCTTCTGAGCCACCTTGAAATGGGAAAAATCACACCAGTAAACTACTCTTGAAAAGATTGTATTCCTGTATTTTACAATACCAGACAAAATGTACCGTCCCCAATATAAAGACAAGCAAACAATATGGCGTGAAACATCTGTTCTATTTACGGCAGCTTGTCAGATTTTGCAAGCCTTTCTTAAAATCCTATAAGCGGCTTTCATCTTTGCGCTTTTTTGTCGCTGATTAACCTAACAGTGAAATGTGTGTCATACTCTGCCATTTGCTGTTGTTACTACTTATAACATTTATTCGGTGCACATGCAATATGCATCTAAATTGTTTAATTACGCCAAACGGATAATTGGTATAATCATGTTGATTTCCTCTTAAAATGCATGTCAACCAATGGGATAAGTTAAGAAAAGTGACTACAGTGGATCGGACTGTGGGGTGTGATTTGCACCTACAATACACAAAGTGTCAGGAAAACTGGACCGGAGTGCAGAGTGTAGAGGATTCCGGACAGTAGAAGATGACTTGACAAAGATTATATAAAGTAAAAAAGAGGACTTAGAAAAAAGAACGGATTAGAAGGGATTCCGATATGTAGAAGATCCGGTCTGGGGAGATTCTACTGTAATACGTTGGATCACCATCATACGGACAGTGGAAATGTAAAGTCTTCATGAAGGACAGAAACGCTACGTGGTATTACATAATATGTATATCAATAAGTTTACTCTTTATGTCAATTAGTTAAAACAATAAGAGTTGTTTTACCCGGACACGTCGTTGATACTACATGAATATGGTGACTTAAAGCCATAAATTGGACATTAACAGTTGGAAATCTGTCTCGCCTTCTCTCTAGTCGTATGCTATAAAGGTTAGGCATCTTGAATAGTCTACACGACCTTTAAGTGAGATTGCACAGTAAGGATAAGTTTGGGATATTGTTTTTATCATTTATTATTTATTTTATATTGTTTTTATTCTTAAACATATGCCATATGCGAATTAATTCTAGACCTGTTATATTAATAGACATCATTAATAGATCTCATTAGCTATAACCGCCTTACAATACCAGGTCGTAAGATTGTTGCTTTCCAATCAAAAATTGTCCTTTTTTCCTATCAAATGTGCATACACAAACTAGCATTTAATTATCAATATAATCTTCAATTTGGCAGAGAATCTATTTTAATAAAGATTTAAGCTTCAGCTTTAAAATGACAGTCACCGTTTAGAAGCCGATTTTGGTGTCATTCCCTTCCATCTGGTAAATTTCGTCACAGAATATGAAATCTTGCATGTTCTTTCCTATCCGCAATTATCAATTATAAGGGCTGTGTCTTGTTACCTCGGCTTAATTTTTATCGAGATAATGGATTTCACAACACCTCGCAAAAAGCTAATTTGCAAAAAAGACGTTTCTGCTTTTTTCAGGATCCAGTGAAGCCTTCGAATGTAACTGTGATCGTCTGCTCTGATTATGAATGGTATGAGTCATTAAACTTAAATAGAAGAGACGTAAATATCCCGACGGTTAAAATTCCGATGACGATAAATTACACATATTTGCCACTTTATTCACAAGGGCAAAGGAGAAGGAATATTATCTCAAATGCTTTCATAATTGATAAGACTTGTATTTTCATGTCTATCTTAATATGTCCATCTTAAATGAATTGATATGTCGTCATTAGCACATTTACATGAATCGAATTTTACCCGCTTCTGCATAGGCCGATAAAACTGCATAGACCGATAAAACTGCGTAGACCGATAAAACTGCGTAGACCGATATCGAATGAAATATTTTACAGCAGAAATACAGGGGTAGACAGGACAAAACGTGACAAAAAATATATCTTTGTTCTTTATTAATTTTGCAAAAATATTGATATCACCTACCGCTATTTATCGATTCTTTGATTATCTTACACCTACAAACTGATTGCATTGTATTTCTTGTTTAAACATAGTATCTGTCTACAAACTAGATTGATAAAAGTGAAAACTAAAACAAAACAAAATTTTACTTTAATTTTCACTGAACGGTGAATGATGTTGTATTTAATCGGGTCTATACGTTATTAGAATTAATTCTAAAATAATTTACAATCTCAAACCATAAGAATGCTACATGTACTAAGGATCATTAATAAAAGCAAAAATATATTTTCTTTAGCAATGGGGGATCATTAATATGTATGGTAGTAATGCTAGAACAACCGCGTCTATGCTTTTTTATTTTATTTTAAAGTGCTATTTTAAATGTGTATATATATATATATATATATATATATATATATATATATATATATATATATATATATATATATATATATATATATATGCCACCCCTGGTTCAGTTAATTCTATTAAGAAGTAGCAATGATTTTCACTTACATGTACATTGCGGTATATAGGTCTCATTTTAGTTTAAATTGTAATATAAATTGTAACACAACGATATTTTTGTATAAAGATTAAATCATTAAACTTCTAGATAAGAGGATTAAAAGTTCATGTTTTAAAAGTTAAGGTTTGCTGTTGTGTTAGTTAATTGTCGACTGCATCTAAAAACCATTTATACTTTTTATATAAAACATGTAACACTAGTTTGTGTATGAGGTAGCAGTGCTTTGCGATCAGAAGTTCATTGACTACCTTTTACAAAAGGCATCTATGATATATTTAGTAAATTTATTCAATCGAATAAGATAAACTGCTTTCAGAGTTATGCGTTCTTTCCTGTATATCATCATATCCTTATAACGAGAAATCGTTAATTTTCTTGTATGCTAGTTACGAGCAACTACCGTTAATTTTACAAACAACAACTAGACAATTTACACTACTTTTTAGAACAAAATTAAAATGTTTAGCTTATTTTTAGAAAATAACATAGCTTCATTCCCTACTTAGTAATGGTACTTTCCAACACGATATGTCAAATCAACGTACATTTCCAAACTACTGCTCTGAGCGGGTTGTTTCTGTTCAAGAAAGATGAGCATGACAACAAAAATCAGATTCACAAACACACCCACAACAGATATTCATTTTGCAAACGAGATCGTCTTCAATAGGGACATGTTTTAATGAGTTATAAAAGAGAATTAAGTTGACCCTCGATACCAAATTGTATCATACACGTACTTCGTTATCATTTTCATGGCAAATAAAACCGAGCTTTGGAGAGCTATTTCAGGAAATCATTGCTACTTCTTTATAGAATTAACTGAACAAGGGGTGGCAAAGGAGGAGCATAGTGTTTTTGTTTTGTCATCTTTTGTAGAACATATGGCAGAGAGAGTGGCTATAAACAATTAAACAATAGCAAGATAGCAAACACACCGTCAACAAAAAATAAACTTGTATCTTCTATAAGTATCTTTATGACATTTTAATAGGTTTGGTGAATGGCTGGTTTGAGATGGTACAGGTAGCAAGTTGGGTGAATGGCTGTTTAATAACTACATGTATCTTAACTTTTGTTAACGTTTGCTTTCTTGTGACCTGAAAAGTGAATGCATCAATAAACTTTTCAGTACATCTAAGTTAAAGATATAGACACAAATCAGAATATTCCAACTGTATTAATGCATGTATATTATTGCCCTTGGAAAAGTTTGGTTTTATGTATTATTCTTCCTTGTCATATAATTGTGCAAAGCATTTACGATAACATGATTTGTACTCTCTGTGTTGATATTGGCATGTCAAATGACTTTTATACTGGCAGTATATTTTCAAAGTTAATTAACTATTTGTAAAGTTAATTAAGTATAAAAGAGACCGCGGAATAAAGCGCGACAATTTTTTTTCTTCAATTGAAAGGAAAATATGACACATGTCATAAATAAAAGTCCCATAAATAATAAGGGAATATGACTAAGTCCTATGATTACTGCAACATTTATTAAAGTTTGAAAAATGCGCAGGACGAGTGTATTCACGCGTCAGTCAGTTGTACAATTAACAACAAAACTGTGACCACTATAGATCAACCCTTACAGTTTCCTTCTAGGAACGGTCAGTCGGCAATTAGGCCGACTGGGGAGTCGGCAAAAGGGACTACTTGGGTGCTTAAAGCGAATTTACAGAGTTCTTACCTCGCTCGTCAGGTTTCTTAAATGCAAACAGTGGAAAGAAAAACTGATCCGCTTGAAACAAAACTGTGTTCACATGTTCTTAGGCCTAAGTTATGACGCCATTTATAAGACAGCAGTGGCGTAATTAAAATGTCTACATTGTAGTTGGATGAGGAGATAAGTATTATTTCTATTAGGATTACATAGAATTATTAATTGTAAAAGAAATCAAATTTGAATAGACAGCAAACTTACTAGAGACAAAGTGTAAAGTGTTGTAGCTTCTATTCGTGTCTAGACAGAAATAAAGTACCAAAGTCCGACATATGTCAGAAGGAAAATAAACATAACAATGCTGATATGATGAAATAAATGACAACACGGATTACATGCATGGGGATATTTTAACGACCGCCACACGCGCTTAAACCAGTAGAAATACACGGCATATATTCATTTTTTATCAAGTACTAGACAGAGGTTGGTGTATATATGGTTATATTTATTTCGCATTAAATAGAAAGTTTACATCACAAGTATATGTTTGTATTTTGAAAATTAAACCTATTAAGTTAATAATAAAATGAACATTATTTAGAAAACCCACCTACAGGAATTACAAACATGCCTAACGAACACGACTGAGCTCAATTTCAAATGTGTATAGGGTATAGCTTTTAAACAATAGATGCACGACTTTTAAACGAATAACATTTTTAAACCGAAAGCAACTTACTTGCTGATATTATATGTAACAAGGACATGGAAGTTTTATCATCGATTCATTCCTGGAAAAAATGAGTTGCAAAATAACATTCTTATCCAATCAATTTTCAAATCTAAACTTTGCCTTGCAGTCGACCATTGCCTTGCAGTCGTCGTAAAACATTAGGCACACCAAGGTTATTTAGGTACACGTTTACATATCCGAATTCCCTACAAACTTTCGACTGTAGTCAATATCAAATATACACAAAACACATATTTAATATGCTTGACTAACTGATGCGTAATTATCCGGTTAGTAATCAAATATGTTATGCAAGCTTAAATCCTCTTTTTTATTATTTTCATATTTAAATGAACAATGTGCATTGGCATAGGAGACACCAGTTTGGAGTGCATGGCAATCATCTGCGTGCTAGGGAGTGCGAAAGCTAACATTTTCTCAAGTTGTGGTACTTTAATTACAATGCCGGTGTCAAGTTACCGTATCCGTATAATTGTCGGGAAAATGTATTTTATAACATCACGGAAACGTTAATTTTAGTGCCAGATTGAATATCTTTGCATTCTTTAGAATAAATACGATTTTCAGTATTCTACTAAAGACGATGTTCCCTAGTCTCATATCGTCAGTAAATGCTGTAACTTAGTTGAAGGACAATTTTGCATCGATTGCGCACGTTTGCGTTTTAACTAAAAATAGACTATATTCCATTTGTAATGCCTGCTCCTCAGAAAAACAGTAAATTAATACTTCTAGACCACTGGTAATTCTAATAGGACTTGTTATACTTTCTAATTCTAAAATGTGTATGCTAATAGTTAAACAAATATCGATTTGAAATTGACAAGCAGTCTCATAATCGAGTAATTCTACTTACGGGACAATATGCATATGACTCGTGAAGATAGGAACGATTAACGTTCCGATAAAGCTAATTGTATATTGCAAAATTGAAACTGTTGACCGATCTAAAAAGCCATTTATTCCTCGAAATTCACGGCATAAGTAACAGTGACAAAAACAAAATATCTAGATGACACACACATCTATGTGCCACGTCTATAATGTTTGTTTCATTGATTATTCACATTTCTGGAGATTTAAAAACAACAACACATGTCTAATATTTGTATTCCGCTGAGCATCGTGAATATTAATTTATTTATTTTTCAAATACATTGGACATTTGCTATATGGCGATATCTTAATTTTAATCGTAATTAGAAATTTAATTCATCTTAATAGTGTGCAAAACTTGTTTTGTGAACAAAACAAAATCAAAATAAAGACACTATTACATGTGTCTTAAGTTTAAATGCTTTTAGGTTTTATTACAATTCCCAAATTTTACCAAACTTTTTGATGTCAAATTTTGTTATTTTAATCCTTATTAGGTATCTAAAAGTAAGAAAGGTAAGTAAAATAATAAAGATTGATTTCATTTAATCAGATCATATTTAAAATTAATTAATTTTAAAAGTCATACTTGTGTTCATATTCTACAATCTTTTGTGCCAATTACACGATTAAACGTCTGAACTCTGTGCATGTTTAAAACATGCAGTTTAATAGAACTTGTAAATACAAGATGGGAAGATTTGTTTCTGTCTCTTTTTTTGCATTTTGGAGACATTGCGAATATGAATACAACACACTCACTTGTGTGAGTTACACAAACGCTTTAATGTTAATGAAACTATCAGTATCATTAAAATGTCCCGGTCGCCGGTCTTGGTGTCAAAGAGGTATTCGTCGAATAATATCCAACTCTTCTTATTGATGACTACCTAACCAAATCTATAAATTATGTACCTTAGTTGAACAGTTTTATATATTTTTATTTTAATTTTTGTCTACGCCTACACTTTTAAGTATTGTAGAAGAGTTAACTATGATGGAATGTTTTCCTTTTAAATCTCTGATTGAATATTGTTCACATCAAAATGCATACAAAGGCAAAGCAATTTCGTTTATTTCACAAAAGTCGTAATATGAGCAGAAATAGATATAGTATTATGCGATTACTATTCAATATCAATACAAGCTAGTGTATGCTTAGTTTTCAGTAAAGCATGTTAATTGTATTGGTTTCGCTAAAACGTACTTGTAGCTGTACTAAAGCTTGTAGACATACTGATTGCAGGGAATATCAAACACCGAAATATCACTTCATTGTATAAACAACTGATCAGCCAAACAAATAAACCAAGTGCTTAAATAAAATGACAGTGGCCTGATTAGTACTAAGAAAACCTGGTTATGTTTACACTGTTTATGTAAGCATTGTTTTAAAACACTGCTGTGTCGGTTACAGCGCATCCTAGTTATCATGTGATTATCAGTGTGTCCTATCACGAGGTTAGCTTAGTCCTCTGTTGCTGAGTATTAAGGAAAAAAAGTTACACTTCCTGACATCAACAAAAATTTGTCAGATTGCTTCTAGTCCACATCAGGAACACGTCACTCTTAAGAGTACACATCTACAGAAAGTTCAAAAATATAGGGCTGACAACTTTGTTGTCTACACGAACAGTCAGGGTTTCTTTGACCTGCACTCTAGCCTTGGACCTGTCCAATGAATAGGTATGTATTATGAACGCCGACGGTGAAACCGTTGGACGTACTAAAGAATAATCAACAAATAAATAAAGACAATAGCTTGTCCCGAGGTAAGCCTTTCAATTCCCTGTAAAATATACACAAACAAATGAAGTAAGTAAGAAAAATGGGAACCAAATTTGCATTGAACCAACACTCAAAGCTACAAGATCTGAAGGACATGAGAGCTCCTTTCCCGGAGGGAGTATGGACCTGTACTTGCATCATGTATTAGATCTGCTCTTCGCATTTTATATGAAATTCACCAGTTCAATCACATTTGAATGGTGTCATACATAAGTCCAGGCCCTTTAGAAGAACTTTCCAATTTTTTATGTACTTATCAGAAATAACAAGGCTGAGTTGGTTAAGGAAATATTTGACATCTGCTAATTTACAAAACAACAAGAATAATAACACAAGAAAAATGATAACAGTCTGAAAGTGGTCTGCCAGCTGTTTTTTAAGCTACTCACCTTCTTTCAGAGCAGAACGATCTTTAGAAGTTCTTATTTCTTCACTAAGTGGGAATCTAAACGTTTTTGTTTCCATGCTGGTGACACGAATCGGGGTAATTTCTAAGCCAAAATAATACACGTAACGCACTGGCTTACACAGCTGCAACTTTATAAGGGGCTTCTTTGGAGACCATGCTATTCTCTGAAGCGTTTAATACAGACAATATTTACATTCTTCATACGTAATCATTGTTTTATTATAGCATACTAATCAACACCAAATATCAAACCTCCAAAACACAACTGATGGAAGCAAACGAGTTATGCATTTATTAATCAGTGAATGAACGACATGTATTCTGCGTAAGTATAGAGACCCATATAATGCATGTTCAAACAAAGGCATGCTGAGCTTCCAGCATGTTTATTGTAATGATTTCCTTACAAGCACGTGTTCTTTAAGTAAGGCTTGTGGATATACCTATTTTGTTTATTCCAATAGAAGCTTTCTGGTATGTTTCTACACACCTTTTTTCTATAAGGAAGATATATTGAAACATGTCGTTCTTGGAAATGATATTCGAACTACTTTCGTCAAATTAAAGGAAAGAGACTAGTACCTAGGCATATAAACAATAATTTCTTAGTTCTTGCAATAATCCCGTCATATGTTTTAAACAATTTACTACTCTATTTGGACAAAATTCATTTGGCAAATAAATTGCTCTATCGTGGTGTTGAGTAATTGTATCTCAAATAGGATACATTAAATATATTAACTTAGAGATAAGAACCGGTTTAATATATTGTATATGATTAAATGACACACGGGATAATATCTTTGAGATCTTGACAAATGATTCGTAAATAAAATCCGACAGATACTGTCGGGACGTGTTATTTTGGATAGCTGGATCGTCATGATTGCCGGCAATGGAAACAGACGTATGGAAAATGATCAGCTCTATCAGCTGTCAAACCCCGACACAATCTACATTATGTTGCGTATTTTTATATATTAAAGATATAATATATTATCTTCTATTTGTAAAATCGATGTTTAGTGCTTAATCATGGTCGGTCCTATGAACTATGTCGGTCATAGTTCTGCGTAAGGGAATGCTGGGGAACTAAAGTAAACTAAACACTAAAATAAATAATTTCTATCGTCACTTAGCAGGGATATAAAAGCTAAATGACAACTAGAGTGAACACTGTGATGTACAAAAACAATCTGGATGCATTAATTGTGTCTTTGTTTTGACTGGCATGCAATCCTTTTAGCTTTATAATGTGTAAAGAAATCGATAGACAACTGTTTTAAAGTAATGAAAAATAAATAGTTTTACACATTTAAATGCATCTTGCAAAGATTTAAACTTTATTTACAATTAAGTAACACTGTTAAACTCTTGAAATAAAAGCAAGTTCTCCTTAGCCTATAATAAATGAATAGTTAAGCTAATTTTATTGCGTTAAAGTGCACTTCTCTCCGCTGGTCCAGTGTCGGTGCTTTCTCAAAGCCTGCTAGGACTTCGTGATTTCAGTCATTACACTGAAAACTTATTCGTTGTTAACAGCGTTACGCGTTCATCTTAACAGTTAATTGCTCGTCCATGCCTGCCATTTAATACGTGAACCCAAATAATTTATTCATCTAACACGCAAACTACATGCAGCTTCTTTGTGTAATTTCTTATTTCAAAGGGATTTCCAAGACTCGTTTTAACAATAACAATTCCAACAAACAGCATGTACATGCAACCTGCACCATGCAAAGAAGGTCCTGTGATAGTAGTATCTATTGAAGCGGAATGATTTTGTCAATGAACATAGAGTTAATTTATTAGGATAGTGTCCGATAAGGACACAGGGTATGCGTTGTCGATGTGATTAAAAAATATTGACAAAGATAAGCAAAAAAACTTAAAAAATGAAATTTTGACGCAAAAATGTACCCCACAACAAAAGCTTAAACAAAAATACCATGCGAAAGATAATGTCCGATAAGTACAAATAGTATGCATTATCGATGTGATTAAAAAAGTTAATGACAAAGATAAGCCAAGTAATTTTTTTAGAAAACTGAAATTTTGCCACAATATCTGTCCCACAATAAAACCTTAAAAATATAACATGCTAAAGATCTTGGCTGCAAAAAAATACATAGACTATTCGTACCATATTGTTATTCATAACTACTTACAGTGTGAATACATTGTTGTTCTTCTGTCCTTGTCGGTTACAAGAGACAATCGTTTCAGATCACTTTCACAAGACAAATTGGAGGCTGCTACATCTGGAAATTTTTGCAACATGTGCATTAACTGATTTTACAGTTGTATGACACCTAAAAAGATTCAAAGATAGCCTAGGTCTCTACAAATATGAATTAATTTACTTATTTGGAATCAATTAAAAACTCATCATCATTATTAGTTTCACCTTGATACATTATTTCTGTTCAATATACAAGTCACCAAATATTTGGAATAAAATGTTTGTAGCTCTTGTAGAAGAAATAATTTTGTCGAACCTTGATATCTGCTCTGTGTGTTAGCTAACCTTGTCGCAGCAAGCCGAAATAAACCGAAATGAGTCGACTCATATCAACGTTACCTACCTTCCATAAATGTGTAATCCTTTATATGATATCATAACATTAAGAACACGCTGTAAGAAGGTATACATGATTTAATTATTTTCAGACATATATCAAGCATGCAAATTCCAGTTTGTGTATCCAATTTTCTGTTTGTGTATCCAATTTTCAGTGGTATAATGTGTCAAAACTAACCTTCAAATTAACGTAAATGCCTTAAAGTGATACGGTAAGGCACTTAACTTTATTATCTTCCAGTTTTAAAACCCAGCATAAACTTTCATTAGCGGTTTCGTTTGAACAAATTTGCATTTTATGACGTAAAAAACATGACGTTTAAAATTGAAATACACCTAGAGCTGAATTACTGCTTACTGTGAAACAGGGTATATGTTTAAATATTCCTTCTTTTTACTTGCACATGCCGCAGTTTTCTTGTTTATATTTCATGTTTCATCGCTGCCGTAGGGAATAATTATTCTTCAGTCGTTGTGTTCTACTCTCAGCACCATGTGAGGCATAATTCTTAGCAAACTTTGTTCAATGAATAAAAATACTATTATCTTAAATATAAGTGCTCCTGTCTTTGCATGTGATGTGACACTCGTACTTAGATATAATCCGTATGGATTCTGTATAAATGTTCTGATTAAACAAACAACTGCATTAATTGCACCCATGTATTGCTAGAAACTCTGCAGCTATAGAACATAGGAACATAGGAAAATCTTTTAAAAAAATCTGAGAATTTTACCAAGCATCACAATTTTTAAATTATAAAAATAAAGCATGCACGCTTAATGTAAAACTGACAAATACACTGAGACGAAACAGTTCACAAATAGAGAAAAAAACAAAAAAAAAACATTCATCGCATTGGAAGGGTCCGTCGGCAGGATCGAATGGCTGCTTATATATGTATTAGTTTACATTCGTTTACGGAGCTCTAGCCACGTTCTTCAAGACAGGCAGTGTAAGTAATTTCGGAAGTGCAGAATGCTTCTTAGTGAGAATGATTTACATACTTAAATAAATCTGGTTTCTGTCAGTTAGGAACAAGTTTTGGACAAGAAAAACAGTTTTAAGTTTCCTTGAAATGTCATGTATGAAGCGTTCCTTACTGATATCTTTGTGTTGAGATTCTTGCTACAAATTAGTGTTATTGCCTTTTAACAAGGAATGTGCGTACCAGAAATTCCACAATGATATCACAAGATATCGTGATATTATTTAACAATAACGGAGTGATGTCATGGGTAAAAAGGCTATAATTATATTGTGAGGCGAAATTTAAGAATTGAAAGTTCTGATTCTTTAAAAACTTAACATAGTTACATATTTGTATTTTCGAGAAATCTTGAAATGAAAATGAACGGTTAATTGTGCCTCTTCCGATCATTAAGTTCACATTGCAATTTTATGAAGTAAATGTTGGACGCCTCAATTAAAGGTGATATAAATGGCTTTGAAATTACGCGTTGTAAAGAATAAAGATATCAATTTTATGTTGCTTTGTCATTTATGATAACGCGTTTTATAATTTATGTCTTGTGATTTCCATATTTGCAGTAATTACAAGGTAACTCAAATAGACATTTAAAATTTCTTTGTCTTCCTGTATGATACTGATTGTAGTTTACTTACAAAATATAAGAATTTATGTAGATAACTATCTTTCTGTTAACTGAGGATACTATATCAAATATATGAAAATATATGAAATATATGAAAAAACATGTGGTTCATCGGATTCAATTATAATTTTGCTATTTATCTGAGAAACCTAGAGAAAAAATACGTATGCTTTTCATAATGGTTGCATGTTGGAACTGACAAACATACTAAATATTATGCACTTGTGCGACAATATACCAAAAACCTAATAAACTCAAACAAAAAACAACAACAAAAAACAACAACAAAAGTTGTCATTTTTGCTTTGATATGTCGATTGCTTGTCACTTTTTGCGGTTTCTTTTTTCTATTTTCTGAAACCAACTCATTAACTGAGTTACACAATAACAATTATAACGATGTTACCATTTGCGTTTTGATTTTGTATATTGTGTACCTGTAGACATTTATATTTTGTCAGTTGATGGCATGTCATTGTGACCCATGTGCATTCGAACAAACAGGAAAACAGCAATTGCTTCCAATATAAGTGGCGTCCATGGCCAAGTATTAGAGTCGTCGATTTTTAATTCCCTTGACTATTCAGCCTCTTACAGCGTGGTTTCGAGTCGCGGAGGGTCTCCCATCTGACATCCGATGCGCCGGTGGTTCTTTCAGCTGACTTGTTGTGTGTTGGTGGGTCTACCCAGACACTGATCTACAATGTTCCAGTACAGAAATAGCAAGGCTTAACTAGGTTAAGCATTATTGTGTGACCACGGTAGAAAAAATACCAACCCAGACATTTGTATAAACTCCTAAACTATTATTATCTTGATGACTTTACAATGACCCTAATTCTATCGTTACGATATACTTAACAAAATTATCTTCCTGAGCAAAACTGGACAGAATTTATTTGCTTCGTAGATGTGTGTACTGAGGTCAATATCAATCATGTTTAATTGCTTAGAACGACATATCACATAAAGTTCGACAGGTCGTGGTAAATATAATAAATATTGTCAATTCTGTCTAAATATGTTCCTTGGCCTTTGAAGTTCTAAACGTACATGGATTATTATATTTGATTACGAAGCTCTGTATCTCTAAAAATGTTCACACTATTCCATAAAAGTGATTCATAGGTTTTGTTTCTCATCTTTTTCTCGAATATTAGCAGTACTTTAAAAACATGTTTCACATAAAAAATATAAGTATACGTCTACAGTAAAACCCCGCTAAAGGACCACCCCGTTAAGCGGCACAACCCGCAAATCAGGCCACATTTTCAAGAACCGTGTTTGTTCTTTCTTTATTCTATTGTTCCACAACCTCTGGAAAACATCTACCCCTGACTCGGGGCAGTTCATTCAGAACCAATTAACGAATCCCCACCTTTACTTATTCCTGCCACTCGGTATATACAGTCAACTCTCGTTATCTCAAATTTCGAGGGACCGTAGAAAATAGTTTGACATATCCGAAGTTTGAGTAATCGGAATTTAAGTAGTTTGTGTAAATCTTAAAAATCTTACCTGCTACACGATGACTGGTAATGACTGAAATTCCTTGTTATATCTGCCACTGTAAACTAAGTTTCTGCAAGTGTGTGTGGTTTTGCATGTTTAAAGTGTTATTAGATTTTTTACAATGTAATTTAATATTCTTCTTTTTATTGTAGGTCCTTCATCAGATTGTTCGACACTTTCTCGTGTCTGGTCTGTTGCCATAACCAATCTTATTTTTTTATTCAATAATCAGTACTTGTATTGTGGGTAGATAATGGAAAAATGATAAAATGACTAACGCGACCTCTCATTTTATTTACAAGTTGAGAAGGCCGTGTCAACAAGTTATCAAAAACTGTTACAACAAAAAGTACAAACTGAAACACTTCAATCAGCGTTAATTAATTAACGAAATTGTTGTTCATTAAATCAGCTAATTAAATAATAATCGATTAACCTCTTCTCTAAGTTACGTGACATCCTGATTGCCGATAATTGGCGATAAAACTCGCGCCCAAATCTTCGCGAGTTTCACGGTAGGTGTGAAAATCACTATTGTTGCCGTTTTGCATCTTATAGCAATTTGAAGTTTGAGATAGACCAACTGATTTCGACAGTTTTATACGTGTGGGGACAAAGAATTTAGTTTGATATATCCGATAATTTGACACATCCGAATTTGACTTAAGCGGAGTTGAACTATATAGAAACTATAGGGAAAAAACGGGACCGTAGAAAACAGTTTGACATAACCGGAAATTTGAGATAACCGATTTTGAGATAACGAGAGTTGACTGTATTTCACATAGGTACAGAGGTATACATCGTATATGCACGATTTCTGAATAAATCTTTATTGTTTTATTTATCATGTTGGTCGATTCCGGTTATACGGCATTTATAACTATGAAGAGTAAAGCATGGCTTAGAATGATAGTTTTGAAATATACAGACACTATAAAAGGTGATAAAAACAAATAATGATTTAATTAAATACACATTTCATAAACTTTAAAACGTTGCTTTCTTTTCATTACTTTTCATTTGAATGGAATATCCAAATGTATCCGTGAGGTCATATTCTTTTATCGCTCATATTCTTTTATCGCTGCACTCTTTTTCTTTCATTAATTACCATTCCCATGTCAAGCCTCTCTGGTTGACCTGTCTGAACCATATCTGTTTTCATCAACGATGAAAACACAATGTCAACAGCCTGATCTGTACATGTTGACTTTCGGTCAAGTTTGAAGTATGCAGCATTTCAAAGTTATTTAACACCCGATTAAGGTTCGTGTTCAAAAGACGAGTTCTCTTTTATATTCAAGCGTTGATATTTAATCCGGTTCATCTAGGAATTCTCTCTAATTGCAACCAATTAATATAAGGCAATCTGAAGTGTTAAGCAAATACAAGGCTGCATTAATACTGTCATCTTATGATAAATAGATGTGGTGTTAATTTACATTGACAAAATAATGTGAATTTGTTAAAAAGCAAACATTTGAGTGAACTTTAAAGGGTTTGACGTTGAGGTTAAACATCAATGCAAATTTTCGTCTTTGTGATTTCTTTTTCAATTTACTTCAGACTATCCTAACCTTGTTGTTTATATATTTGACAGGTAATTTCTTTAAGATTTTTCTGTTTTAGATCAATTTTCTCGCTTGTCGGTGTGAATAGATACACTTGTTCCATTAAATCGGGGAAACATTCTACATTTGATTTATTCATGTTGCACTTTATAGACAAGAATATTACATCTAACGGAGCGTGGTTGTGGCGAAAGGCGCAGACTTTTAACTCCTCGGCCTCTCGCCACATGGGTTCGGCGGCAGGACAGTGTCAAGGATTTAATGTGAGCAGTTCTTCCAGCTGGCTTGCAGTGCGCCGCTGATTCTACTCCGATATTTGTATGGGGCCTTCCTCTTCTCGTACTGATAATTGTCTGCGGTCTTCCTCCACCCGAACTGATATCTGTCTGTGGTCTTCCTCCACCTGGACTGACATTTGTCTGCAGTCCTCCCCCATCCAAATTAACATTTGTCTGTGGTCTTCCTACATCCGAACTGATATTTGTTTGAGGTCTTCCTCTACCCGAACTGGACATTTGTCTGAACTGATATTAGTCTTGGGGTCCACTTCCATCCGATCTGGACATTAGTCCGGCGTCTTACTCCACCCCAACTGACATTTGTTTGGGGTCTTCCCCCACCCCAACAGGACACTTGTATGTGGTCTTCCTCCACAAGAACTAGCATTTGTCTGGCGTCTTCCTCCACCCCAACTGACATTTGTCTGTGATCTTCCTCCACCCGAGCTGAAATGTGTCTGTTGTCTTCCTCCAATCGAACTGATGTCTGTTTGGGGTCTCCCACAACCTGAACAGCTGGACGTCGCTATAATTGCATTTTATCTCTGCCGTGAAAATCAAAGGTCACAACTTTTTATAATTCATAACTATATCCTTGCCAAGCATTAGGGTCAGCAAGGTACGGTTCGAATTTTGTCAAATCTTATTCAAAGAGTCAGCTATTCAAATTTAGCTACGGTAATCTAGTTGCTGAAAACTTGACAGTGGCTTACATATCGTGTTAAAGGGAGACCATGCAGCCCTGCCATAATTATCATGGTCGTCCGATGTGAAGGAATGCTACTTTTAAACCCGTTTTAGATCCTGTATATATATGCTGGTTTGTTTAAAACGTTTTTTTTTCAGACCTTAAAACAAGAATCTTATGAATTAAAAACAACAAAAAGTGTTTTTAGATTTCTAGTAAGTGAAAATAAAAGTTCTGATATAGGATAATGCAATGCAACCTGACTATTAAGAAACGTTGTAGCAGCAATTCTAAAGATACTGAATCTTTATTTTACAAGAGGTAGATAAGGAGGAAATTGCAATCTAATGACATGATCAACACACGTGTGTTGAAAACGTATAGGATTTGAACCCATGACTACATCGAAAATAAAGATATGTTCTTAACTGTTAATAAAAGACATTATCTTAAAACGTGCAACTAAGTAAGCTATGCATCATTTCCTGACGATCCGTGAACTACAAGTTACTTTTGTATTTTTTATGAAGCCACGCATTTAGACTTAGTGCGGCTTACAATGAAATGATGTTGGAAGCAAATTACTAAGACTTACATGTAGAATGGCTAACCAAAACAAAGCAAAATACTTAGACTTAGTGCACTTTAAACCAAGTGTATTTAGCTTAAACCCAATGTTGCTGGAGGCAAACTACTTAGACATAGTAAGGCTTAAAATTATATTGAGAAATAAAATGTTTAGCCATAGTAAGACCTAAAACCAATTAGTACCGATAAAATCAAAAGGTGTCTGGGAGCAACTTACATACACTTAGTTTGGCCTTAAACCCAATGTGTTGGATGAAAATGCTTAGACTTAAACCAAATGAATCAGGGTAGAGGTTAAACGCGACTTACACTTAAACTGGCGACGGTTGTTAATCCATATTGTCACACACGATTGAAGATGAAAAACGACAATCTGTTGCCAGCAGTTGCATGGAAATGAAGCGGAACAAATGCATCAACGGTGACTTGTGAACGGAGCAAACGCCCAAAATAGCTGGCTGGCAGCTTCATTAGCATGTGCTTTCACTTCTTTAGCCATCAATGAATTGTAAAATATTGCATCCGCTGTTTTAAGGGATGTTACAAAGGCTAATCCTACATAACATGGAAGTTTGATACCCAAATGATGCTATGCTCAAAGGAGTGTGCCAATATTGTCTCTTCGATAGAATTATACAATTGTCGCTTGAAAGCGCCCATAGTTTAGAAAATGTTTAGAAAATGTTCTTGCTAGTATTATTTCATTTTTTTCTTTTTCTTTTTTTCTGTTGTTGTTAGATTTCTTGAACATCAATATTTGCATTTGACGTCAATAAGGTTATCATTGATTTCTAAAATGGACCAATCTCTAACAAGTCGATGCAAAAGACACAATAAAGTAAATGAAAAATAGTCGTGTTGTTTAAGAACTTAAAACAACAACTCTTTTGGGGGAAAATATACGTTCTTTTATAAGTAGGCTTGTTATTTGTAATACAAAACCCAAGTAAATCATGGTAATGCAGGTCATAATGGATACTGTCAACCTTAATTGTATCCATTAGATAGCATTATGTGTTAGTTTTAGAACACTGGGTGTAAATGAGACACGCCATAGGTGTTGTTGTTGGCACGTGTTATTTGCTAAATATCTGTGCTAGAATGTTTACCATAATAAAGTTATATTTGGATTTATACTCAAACAGTCCAATACTCAAAGCTCCATATCTACTTACATTGATGTATAATTCGGTCGTAAAGACGACAAATCAATAAAAATTGCACCTACTTTTTGATGCAAATTACTTTAAATAGTAGAAAACGCAATGCCTTTTCCATTCATCATAGAGTTGCCATGTGGTTTGTGTATTATAACAGTAACATGAAAAATAAAATCTTATTGAATATGTTATTTAAAATGTAAGTATATATCGCAAAAAAAATAGCAACTGTATGTGTTAAAGGAACTTGGCCTCAGTCTAGCGAATGTACATGATACATTCAACTACATTATCTCAACTTCATTTATTTATTTAAATCGTTTTGTCACTATCGAGTAAGTCATTGGTTTCTTTATGCCTAAAAGCACACCTGACTGACTTACATGTGTATGTTCAAACATGAGCAGTTCGTAGAAAAAAAAACACTAGTTGGTGGAGCTTACAACTTTTGGCGTCTCTTTTAATTCCCCTTACCTAAACAAACCCCAATCATTTAATGCACGTGTGCAGTTAATCCCACGACAAGATGTCCTATTTAAATTCATTATGCACTTAGTTATGAAATATTTTGCTTATTCAAAGAATACAACTTTTCACATTTAACAAATTATGACCAAGTCCTTTGAATGTTACATGTATATGTAGCTATTGCTGTTGCTGTTTACTTTACCGTTTTCAAATGGAAGTGAAAATGTCTAAAAGCATCTATTCATTCAAGCAATGTACATTGGCTTACACAATTCCACCTGCTGCCCAGACTTTCTAGCAGTTTCTTGACCTTCAGCGAGTACCTCTCCAATCTTCTTATCACCTCTCGAAAACAACCTCGTAAACACATCTACACGCCAGAGGCGAGCGGTTATTTCCAATTAGCTGATAAAAATCGACCATTTGTCTTTTCTGACAGCCCCGGTTTTACTAGAAGGCCTACATCACGATTACTTCTTCTGGGTCGAATCCTCTGTGAACGTCATGTCCATAGCTCCAGATGAATTGGAATTAAATAGGGAACGAATATGGCCAGAGGAACGTTTAACGAGCTGTCAAAATTTATACAAGGAATGTTGCCAGTGCTGGGATCCTGGATGGAAACTGACAGCTAATTAATGGTCCAATTATATCCGAGAGCTCTCAACATCGTCAGTTTTGTCCGTGTTGAGATACCTCCTGATCGTTTCTATCTCATTATGTAATGGAAGGCAACATTACCCTCGTTTGTCTTTGTCGGAACTTAGAATATTTGTATTCATAATTTCGATGTAACGAGGTTTATTAAAGTATCACATATAGCAATAGAGATAGTGGTTTTATAATATTTAACAGCAACAGCAATAACACCAAGAACACAACAACAGCATCCACAAGAACAAAAATAATAACAACAACAATAGAAAGAAAAATAAGCAAGGTGAAGAAGAAGAGCGACAAGAACAACCAATATTACCACTAGTACTATTACCACTTGCAGTTATACTGCTACTTAAATGATGAGCATTATTATGATAGTGATGATTATGATGTTAATGAGGACAACGACGACCACGACGACGACTACGACGATGATGATGATGATGATGAAAATGATGATGAGGATGATTTTGATGCTGATGATGGTAATGATGATAAATATACTTACATTACTACTAATAATAATAACAAACAACGGAGATAATGAATAATATAATAATCGTTACATACTTACAGGAAGAAGAAGAAGGAGAAGAAGAAGAAGAAGAAAAAGAAGAAGAAGAAAAAGAAGTAAAGAAGAAGAAGAAAAAGAAGAAGAAGAAGAAGGAGGAAGAGGAGGAGGAGGAGGAGGAGGAGGAGGAGGAGGAGGAGGAGAAGATAATTGTGAATATGATTTCTAGGTACATGTAGATGTTTATTTCTCTATAGATTGTATTCTATAATCTGCCAACTTTGTTTGCATAATTTTGCAAGCATAAAGTAAAGGTCTTAAAACAGAACAACTGGACCTAGCTCTGTTCCAATTAAGGTTCTACACTATACCCTTACCACGGTGCATTTATAAATTGGTAACAAGACACAGGGCTAGAAACTCTGCAACAAGTACTGTAAATACCAGAAATATATAAGGTCTGGATCTAAACTATTTGCCCTAGCAATAGTACTTTGCACATTAAGTTGTTAAAGTATAATTTTGGTCAGTCGACATAACAACTCAAAGGATTATACAAGTAGATATGGCATTATATCATTGGAGTTATATCATTAAACGGGATTTAATTCCTTTTACCTCTTAAAGATATCTCAACATATCAAAGGATCTCACTTTAGTGTATGTACCTTGTCCGTGATCATGGTTTTACAAAACACTTTGCTTAATGAACTGCCGGACGTTTTAAGCCATTAATACTTAAATCGTATGGTATTACAAGGCACTATAATCCGCCATCGTATTATATTACGGTTCAAAGGCTCACGATTTGTAAGGATATGTTACCTGCGAGGAATCAAGAAACATAACTAGATATAATCGGATTTACTCTGGATAGCCGCTATATTTAAACAGTTTTACAACTTATTGGTCAATAGACCACGACTGTATGGATCATTGCCAATTAAAACATTTATATTTAACTCATAACAGGAAATCCTGTCATTTCAGAATTTCTTTCAAGTTATATCATTCGCGCTTCAAAGGTGGTATTTTACAAAAACTTCTATTGAAAGAAATAAAACTACACTTAGATGTATATCAGTACCGAGTCCATAGCCTACTGGGTAATAGTCGCAGAGGTTCAGCTCCTTTGATTTTACATGTACAGTTTACGTAGCCTTTTTTGAATTTGGGGGCGCCCGTGGCTTAATGGAAGAGTCGCCATCTTGCAACTCCTCTAACCGCTTAGCCTTTCACCGCGTGGGTTCGAGTCCCGTTCCGGTTGAAGAACTTAGTGTGGGGAGGTCTTCCAGATAACCTGCGGTGCGCCGGTGTTTCTACCCAGACATTTGTTTGGAGTCTTCCTCCGCCAAAATAGCTGGACATCGCTTTAATGATAATAATTGGACGCTGCGATGTATTAAAACAACAACAACAACAAAAACATCAAACAAACTTGTCGCATACTTTCGAAAACCGGTAGGGCCGAAGACTCCTGTTGCTAGGTCTACCAAAGGTGGTTCTACACTAAAACGGTGTTCTTCTAGCAGTACCGGCTGGACGTTGCTATAACAACCATAAATGTATTGCTGCGATGTATCCCAACAACAAAACACCAATATATATATATATATATATATATATATATATATATATATATATATATATATATATATATATATATATATATTGGATGATTAAGAATACTATGATGAAGTGATGAAGTAATTGTTAAAAATATAAAAGAGACATAGAATTTATGTTACAACTATAAGCACTTGGGGCTGCGATTACTGCCATGTGGGACGAAGTGAATATATATTCTCCCTCATAATGTACTAACCTAGTTCAGCCTACGAGCTAATGCGAGTATGAACTACTTCGATGTTGTAAACTTTGCAATAAATCCAACTAAGATTGTCACTATTTCCATACTAAATACCGTTATGGCAGAAATTGTTAATCACTTCGACAGTATCACGTTAAAATTACCCGTTTTACGACTTCTATACAACTACTGTGTTAATGTGCATTGAATATAAGGTACCACTTAGATAATGTCACATTGATATTAGGTTTGACTAAACAGGAACTGGTTCAGTGTGCATTTCTCCAGCTGTGTGTGCAATTGTAAGATGTGCATACTCGCCATGGCAGTTTCTTCTCAACGATGATTTGACAGATTAGCTGGAAAACCTCCCCAGGTGAAAGTTTTCATTCCGATCGCGTCTCGAGCCGGTTAGGTGCTGAGGAATAAAAAAAAGATGTTATAGGCTTATCTTGGTATGCTGTTGTTGCGTTTTGACTTTTAGAAAACACTAATTTTAATCTGAATCAGAAAAATAAATATTCTTTTTTAGAAATACATCGCAGTGACATGGTCATTTTAAGCGACGCAAAGCTAGTTGAGTGAAGTAAGGCTCCAGACAAATAACTTAATAGAACCACAGGCGCACCGCAGGTCAGTTGGAAAAACTTCCCACTCTAAGTCCTTCGCCCCGACGGGAACTCGAACCCACGCGGTGGTAGGCTAAGCAGTCAGAGGAGTTACATGACCTCCACTCTACCACTACGTCATGGGTATCCCTACGAAGAAATTAACCCAATACATAGAATTCCGCAAGTTGTATACGGTTACATGTGTTATTATTCTTAAATATATACGAATTGTGTTTGAACGTATACATTACAAAACATATCAGCAAATTTGTCTTTCCCAATAACAAACACAATGGAAACGAAATCCTTTTTTCCTTTTAACAAATGAACTGAAGCGTTTACATTTAAATAATATGTTTTATTGATATGATAAAAGTATATTACAATTGAATCAAGAGTAGCATGCGCATTATGTGTGTCATGATTTCTTTGTAAACGATACGGACACGTATTAATTGTACATTAATTTGTTTCGTGTAAATTTTACTCTGTCATTCACCGGCCGCAAATGCTCAGGTAGTAGAGCGTCGGCTTGCGAATCAGGAGGTCGCGGTATCAAACCCCGGCCGGGTTAAAGCAAAGACTTTAAAGTTGGTAGTAGTGGCTTCCCTCCTAACCCTCGGGGCTAAGGGGACAGCATTACGCTTGACTCGTCGGTATCAGTATAATGGACCGACCGGGTTCAGTCCCTGGGCACCTCATAAGTGGCCCTGTGCTATAATGATAGAAATGTCGCTGCACAGTATCGGCAAAAATGCCGACAAATCCCAATCCTAATCCATCATTCCTTGTAAATATGTATACATAATTATAATGTGTAAGCAGGGTAGTCTATAACAAATATATCGTTGACGTTGTAAATAAACAGAAATGGCAGAAAGTAAATCCGTAACTTCAGGTTTTAAATGCAACCTTCTCAAATACACGAGCTCATCATGCATTGATACTTTATTAAATTCGCCAGGACAACCAAATCGAGTAGCCAGGAAAACTGATCTTAAACTCAGCTTTCATGACCCCGACTGCAACAAAGAAAGAAACAATTAAAGTTTCTTGCGAGCCGCTTAATCTAAATTCCGACTGCGCCTTGACGAGTCAAAATGGCCGAGCCACGCGCCTGATCCGCGCCGGTGAGCCTGAATAAGAATGAATTAAGCAGAACAAAGGAGCCGACTCTTTCACTTCCACGCTAATGATTTCTAATGAACTAGAAAGGCGGGTCGGTATAATAGATTTCCTAGAAAAATGATGGACCTAGAACAGGTGATTTAGTTCGGATTATCACTTGGACTGCTTAGCACGAATAGATCGGGTTTAGGCAAATGTTGTAGATCCAAATCAGCCCGCTCCGACAAGGAGCTGTCTGATCAATACCTGACCAATATAGCTGCTACTAGTATTTGCTGCCGCGGTTCCAGAAACATATATGGACACAGATGAGTGAAAAGTGTAAGAAGATGACAAAGCATGTATATTAGTTAAAACACAATACAGCATGATAAGGGTTAACAACGTACTGACAGACATTCTGAGGTCGACTGGGGTTTAAATAGGAGTTAACATTTCAAACTGCATAGACAATGTTTCTTGAACAAATGAAACTGTGTTGTACGAATGTTCCAATGATGTTTAATGAAACCAACGATAACATGTTTACAATTCTACAATAAAAGTATTTGTTTCCTGTCTTCATACATGTATTCCAACTGAATGGTTGTTTTATTTTGTCAATATTCATCTGGATCTTTACTTTTCATACAGACCAGTCCTTTCGGGTTATAGGTCAATCCAAAATGTGGGACAAACATACACAATGTGTTTCTTAAAATAGTTAATTAACCAAACGCATATCTGGCAGATAGAAATAGGATAAATATAACCAACACGTTACACGAAATTGCTTCTCATAAAGGTCGCCCATTTGCAAATAAGATTACTATCTTTTACCGAGAATTTCCTTATTAGTTCAAATTACATGTGTATAAACTCATTGCTTTGTTCTTAAAATGTTTATTCAACAAAGAAATCCATTTTGTTTTCCTTGCAAACAATTAACTAAATGTTTATTTAACAAAGAAATCCATTTTGTTTTGCTTGCAAACAATTAACTAAAATTGAACGTAAAATACATCATTCATTTAAATGCGACTGTTAAATGAAGACAGCTGCCTGCATCATATGTGATTAAGAATTAACAAGTCATACGTCGGTGCTACCCAATTAGTACGGAAACGATCCTGTTTGTCATAGATGACAGCAGACGTCATAAAGATTTCCGATTTCGGATTGCTTCGTTGTATGCGAAATAGTTTATTGCCTTGCTTTAGGTACAGGAATAACTATAGATATATAGATCAACTAAAATATATAGATCCAGTTGCAAAAATTCCCCACACAGCAGTTAGTTTACACATTTACGTTCTCTCTAACTAAATGATGTTTTTTCCATGCATGCCTATTTGTATTAGCTTTTAACGCTTCATAATTTAGCATCTTTATGATGATTGGTTATAAGTAATAGTTATGGGTAATGTACACACAGAAAGCATATCTCTTGAACCTTTTACGACATCAATCAAAAGTTTGGTAACTAGCGTTTCTATTTTGAAAATAAAACGACATTCTTAACATTTAATTCCATGTACTCCTGCCCTTTTAAGTCTTTTGTGTAGATTTTAATGTGGGAAAAATCGTAGTGTAAAACAAATTCTATTCAAACAACAATCCAGAGATACTGTAATTCTTATGTTGCAATGCATGAAACGTAAAAATAAAATTAACTTATACAGCAAACAAGACCGTTGTAAAACCTGCCATAAGATATTTTCTATGCCTATAACTGTCGCTTCAACCCCAATGCGGGGTGGATCAAGATTCAAATCTCTGACCCTGGACGCTCGACTATATACTGAGGACGTTTAATACCCTTTAACATTCACCAGTAATCATGCATTGCACAATGAGTGTGTCACGTGCCAAGACGCACTTGGAGCGAAGGCCAACAAATTGCCGCCGCTGTCATGTTTCGAAACAATGAAATACATCTGAAGCCTTACCTGATAGCGTCGAAAGTAAGTTTAATGATAAACGGGTTCGACATTGTTCAGTATAGTGGACATTGATAAGAATAATTAGTTCAGTATTAGAAGTATCTTTATACTAGTGTACACGATGAAAAGTATTGTTTCTGCTTGATACCATTTATAGACCTTCGGTCGATATCAACGACTGCTTCGATGAATATAAATGACATATAAAAAGTATTTAATTTGCGATGTGATTTAGGGCTCGGCAACTATTTTAACTATTTGATGTTCAGTAGATATGTCTTAACATTTGGTTTTAGGGCGCCCAAGGGGTCGGGAGATTGGGAGGTATTCCAGCTGACCTGCGGTGCGCCGGATGTTTTACCTAGATACCTGTCTTGGATCTTCCTCCACCAAAACAGCTGGACGTCGCTATAACGACTATAATTATGTCGTTGCTGTGTATTTGTTAACGGAGTCCTCCAGCAATGATCTGATTACTAGTACTCACAATCGTCATAGCAAATCACATATCAGGATAGCAGTCTATATCTTATGTAGTTTATATGTTATTCTAAAGTGAGATAGATAGAATATGAAGTCTAAATGTGCATGTGTATTTTCGCGGAGTCCCTAACTAAACACGTCTATCACCTTAAGAATTCAGTTAAACATGCCTGACCTAAAAACGCTTGTCCTACTCTGAATTCACTTAAGCATACCTAGCTGAAAACGCGTCTTACTCATAATTTAACAAAACTGGCGCCAACTATCTACTGTTAGAAATATATACAAACGACAGTTAGCATGCGATAAAGTTTTCCGCGAACAAACGTCCCTTAGGAGTCTTTATGGCCTTTAGTTTTTTTAATACTTGCATACGATGAAATAAATATTCTCTTTGATATTCTGTGATCATTTTGAGCATAATAACAAGGATTAGTGAATTAATACGTAGCAGAACCACCGGGTTCGTTGCGGTTTGTTATTTTCTTTGGTATTATACATTGAGTGGTCGTTGTATTGGGACACCCATGCATTATTTTGAATAAAATAGTACACAGAAACAAAGCAATGTGTTTTTCATCAATGACACTGTTGGTATATTCAAATAATTCCAATAGTTTTAAGCTCGTGTATAAATTATGCAGAGAACTTATTTATTTTTTCATTCATTTTAACATTTAACTATATTGTTATACGACGTATGAAACATGCATATGAACAAGTAATTATAAGCGTAATTCGTGTACGAATGAAACATGACACACAGTGCCTTAAACATATTGACAAAACCAATTTTAGTGTATACATTTCAATATAATGATATTCTTTTGGTAACGAAATGTACAGACTATGTTCCTTCAAAACACATGTAGTTAAAGTTGTCCCCGTGTCTTACATTACAGTATAGGTTATATGAAAAAAATGCATATGCATAAACAAGTATCATCCTAATAAATAAAGTGATATAGAGTGTATACGTTCTAGCCTTATATGACGTTTGGCAAACTAAGTTATAAGGAATATGATTGATCTCGACACTTTAATCAGATATAGGTCTGACTGTCTGTCAATTCAAGAGGGAGAGAGAGAGATTGAGAGAAAGAGAGAGAAAGAAAGAAAGGAAGAAACGAAAGAAAGAAAGACAGAAAGAACGAAAGAAAGAAAGAAAGAAAGAAAGGAGAGAGAGAGTCTTTCATCAGATAAAGTTCTGGCTGCCTGTTATTTCAAAAGAGAGTGACAGACAGACAGACAGACAGACAGACAGACAGACAGACATACAGACCGACTGAGAGGCAGAGGGACAGAGAGACAGAGCGAGTCAGATAGACAGAGACACACAGAGAGACAGAGAGAGACGGAGATAGAAAGAGAGAAAGGGAGAGAGCGAGAAAGAGAGAGAGAAAGAGAGAGTGAGAAGTAGCATCTGCCTATCTCAGTCATGTTATCAACTACTTTGTAGGCCATTACGTAAGTAATCAAGACCATCAAGACCCCATTTATCAGAAATATCTCCATTGTTCTTGACATTAAACGTGCTGCCTTTGTAGGAACTCAGACAAGCCGCAGACAAATAACTCGTCCATTTCGCAAGAATGTATGGAACTTAGATGAGCAGTAGCCATGTTCAAAATCTTCCAACATTCCCTATCTAAAGAAGCAAAGGAACCTTACGTTTTGTATTTAATGGGTAACACATTATAGTTAAAAAATAAATATCACCAGCTCATCCAAACTGGGGAAAATGTCATTTAAAATGTAAATGAACACCATTGATAATTGTTGTAAAATGTATAATATTACTCTTTCAATATTTTAATTAATATGTATTATTTAAAAGACGTGTAGTTTGGTAGTTGCAAATCTGCTTACATGTTACCACCAATGCAATATCGACTTTAAGGAGTACCGTCCTAAAAGCTTGGTAATCATAGAAACACGAGTAGCTACCAGATTTTTAGAGTTTTATGAAGAAGCTATACACTTAAGCTGGAATTATCATGTTTATCCAATAGGAACTTATGATACTTTTTAAAATACTTAAAGATCTTTCATAATGGACAACTACTTTTTGTTTTATATGGCCTTACAATGTATATGTAAATGTTTTATGTTGAAACATCTTGTAGAGTTGTGGGATAATAGGTTTGCCAGTCCTAACATGTATCTCCGCATATATCATCTTACAACGAACGATATCATTATGATGTAACTATAAACAATGCACTATAGACAGCGATGTGAAGTTTTAGAAAACGTCAGAAACGTAAAGAAAGATTCATTCAAAAAGCACATGAAACTGAAATATACTATTATGCGTAATCGCAAGCAAGCATTTAAGGCATATGGTTTTATTGTTTGTGATAAACGTAGATGCAAAATTTCTACTGTTACTGAGGACAGAGTGGCACGTTGAAACATTACCAAATCATGACACCCAATTTTGTTTAGCAACATGCTTTTAAACTGAAAGATATCTGAATAATGATTTCTCATGAGCAAATTTTCTCGTCTTAATAATTCAATCAGAACTGATTGTGGATATCCCGAACACCTTACCAAGTAGTTCCATACGTTCCTGTTCTACACAGGAAATTGGCAGTTGATATTGATTATGTCGGCTTAAAAAACAACATTGTTTAAAATTGATTTTAAACGCATGTGTTTGAAATACGCGATTCGTCAAAAAGAACAGTAAGTATAATAAGTGTAATCTACATATCTTATAAAATAACGCAGACGTGTATTGTATTCTGTTACACTGAAAGATTTAATTAGACATAATATCGTAGAATTTCATTACCGGTTTTAGAGAAATGGAAGCGTGCAGCATTTCATTAACGGTTTTAGAAAGATGGAAGCGATCTTGTGTCACACAGATGCCGGTATGTCTAAAATAGACCAAAAGAATGATAGAAGCTATTTTTGTGTAACGTTTACTAGTATCTCGTTGGGACATCAGACCTAGAACTGAAAGCTTAGTTAATGATTTATCACGTCAGAATCTTAGTTTGGAAAACATGTTCTTGGTCGGTTAGGGACAAAAGTATTGATCTTTCGCTGGCAGAGAATTTTCTTTGAAGATAAAACCATTAAACACGATGAAAACCTGTTTTTATAAATAAAGGTATATTATAAAAAATAAGGCATGTCTTTTTAAATTAATCCAAAATGTATATCGAAGCTTATAAGCATCACAGTCGGTCCGCTTTGTCGACTGAACGTTCCAAGGCGGTAACTGTTGGGTTTGCCCTTTTTGTTAAATGGCGCATCACAGATTTGTTCTTACTTTTCCATTTGGCTTGCATATGAATACCTTTGTCCTATGCCTTTTCAAATCTTGGTATTTGTTGCAATGTTCATAAGACTTTGTCATATATTCTTATTCATACAAAAACTAAACCTAAACAATACTTGGACCAGTACGCTATTAATTAATGCTAGGTTTATTGTAAGTGTTAGATTTGACGTCATGACATGCGACAAATCTCGTGTCCTAGTTACTTATTTACTCTTGTATTAATTGACTAACTACTCTTATTTGAGATTATTTGGATAAGATAGAAAGTGGATCATCAGATGCATCACTGAAAGAAACATTATACATTTATAAATCATTCTCTCGAGTAAGTAGACATTGTCTTGTTCTTGTTGTCAAACATTTGTTATTGTTGTCGTTTTCATTTGATCACGTGTACAGTATTTATTATATACATTGTATTTGTTTGTCGCATGGGTCTATGACCTTCTGGATTTGAAATAAAAGCTTAAAATTTGAAATTTTAATCCACAAAAAAATTGCAGCTTACATAACTACATGCAACATTATAAAATCATACAAATGATCTGATATGTATGTTGTGACTATGTTTCATTTAAATCGGAAAGAAGTCTTGTGTTACTAATAAAAAGTACTTAAAGTAATCATAATGCAAAATATTACAGTTATAAAATGTAACATCCACAAGATTTAAAATGGTTCCTTTGTGATCTTCAACTTTAATCAAGTTTGTTTGCGTGTGAAACTAGTTCTTCACTAGTTTCAGCTTTAATAAAAGTTGATGGGGCTTAAGTCTCTAAAACTAGATAACGTGACGCCATTTAATATGGCCAATACCATATATGCTGGTATTTGCAAGCTTGATCTATAAGTTAAACTCACACTGAAAATCTACATGCCATCTTTAAAAACAATAGGGAATATAAATGGTAGAAATAAGAAAGTGAAATAGACATGTTTACTGCATGCAATTGTTTATATAATGTTGCAGGAGGTGAAGAGAAGTGGTGAGGAACACGATGAGGATATAGATGGGGACGAACATGAGGAGGAAGACAGGGAACCTTTCAACATGAGACTTCTTACATGGTAATTAATAACATCTCTTGTTCTGACTCATCTATATCACAGGCCTTAGGCACCGACGCTTTACCTCTCTCGTCCCTTTTTCCTATCGAAATGCCTAATGGTTGATACGGGTTCAGCTTTTTCCAGCACTTTAACTCACTTTTATATTTTGACAGACGAAGCCTGTATTAAAGTTACATGTTTGTTGTTTTCTGCTGTTTGTTGTTGTTGTTGTTTGTGTTGTTTGTGTTTTGGTTGTTTGTTGTTGTTTTGCTTTTTGTTGTTTTTTCGTGGTATACACTTTTTTAAACGTGTGTCTGAATTTATTATATTAATTTCTTTATTTCAATTTTTATTTTCAATTATATTCATAATGTGCACATTGGGTAATAAGCATGCGGGAAGCTACGTACAATGAAACTAAGACATTTACTTTTCGGAAAACGTATTTCAGCCGTTAATAACCAAACGATTATTACAAAAAAAAATGCGCCGAAGCTAACGTGATGGTTAAATTACATGTATGTGCAAACATCTTTGCTGTTCATCTTCATCTGATTCGCACAAAATATGGTGCTCACAAACTGTTTTCTCATTCATACGTGACATGGACAACATTTACCGAGATATATCTATAAGGGATTCATATTTTACGTGACTTTTAGGCTCCGGACATTTTTCCTTTCTTCGTTTGAAGCGTCTGATAATTGATTTAATGTCATGTTGTTTTTGACGTTTTCTTGGAAAAATCAACATTTAAGGTTTATATCGGTTACTTAGACTTCTGAGGACATTCAACAAAGTAAACAGTTGAGACTGGCTATGTGATTATATTCTGATAAGCTTATCACACTTATGAGTTGGGAAATACGTCACATTGGAAAATTTCAATTGAATATGGAGGCGATTTTTGCTAACTCTCTGACTTGTTCCATGTTTTAAACAATGCAAGAGTGTCTTAGATAGTAAGCTTCAATTTAACATATTGTGCTACTGTTGTTTAATCTGTAATAATTTTGATAATTGATGCTAATGACTTTTCAATGTAATTGGTGTGCGTAGAATGGTAGCTACTGCTGCAAGTACGTATATTATTATGACGAGATAAGATCAAAGTTAAGAGGACATCTGAAAATCGAAAGGTTTGACCAGTAACATGGAAATCACTAAGTCCTGCTTTTATATGTTTAATAAATTTTACTTTTATATCTTTTGACAAACTAAGTAGTTGACAAACAACAACAACAACAACAACAACATAGTAACCAATACAGTTAAAGGAGCTAGACTGACTAAGATTCATTACCAAAGGTTACCTAATCTAAAGGTTGTCTAATTTAGTTTTCAAAACAGACCTGGAGGCAAAGCACTGCACACTGCAATTGAAAGAGATCACAGAGAAAACATTTTTTTGCCAAAGGAAAGATGTCTTTAACATGTGCGAGAATAATAGACAATGAGTGCGTTTGAATTTGCATGTGCGGTGCTTTTTGGTGCAAAGAAATTGAAATGAACATGTTGACAGAGGCCGATGTTCGAATTGTATTCGTTTGTTAAAAACCGTTAAGGCCCAAATGATAAATCCCGTTCGACAAAATACTATATACATGGGATAGCTATATTAGATGTAAATAACATGCATTTATAATTTGACAGCTAGGTGGTTTTCTCTGAGAAAAAAAGTCGTTTTTGACAATTTTATTTTAAATGAGGTTTTGGTTTCTTAAATTGGCTTAGTATTTAACACTGAATACATGTATACATGTTATGTACAGTAGTACATCAGCGTTTAAGGTTACACTAGTCAGGTTAAAATGTTGTTTACCGTTGTAGTATTAATGACGTATTTCGCATAACGGAGCATTCGCATTCGCGTAATAGCTAGAAAGAAAAGGATCATTTTTGAAAATTCATTTGTTTATTTTAAACTGGGTTTCGTGAATTTCTGGAGACTTCTGCGTTCTAGAAATTCTTTGGGTCTATATAAGGGTTCGTTAGCCGATTTAAGTTTAAGTTTGGACATAAAGTTTGGACATATAGTTTGGAAATACTTGCAGTTCCTGGCTTGTTCTTTCTGTTAAACCATTTCGTCGTTAAGTAAATGTGCCATTTTATAAATAAATCTTAAATAGCGACACCGGTCATAACAATACACCACAGATATATAATCACCTCTGTCGAACGTTTATCATTCAATACTACTTCCTCGTTATTTGTGGTAGGAATATCTATTTGCATTTGCAAACAAACTCACAGCCTCCTTAAAACGACATTAATCACTAATACTGTGGAACAACAACATAGTAATGAAGTAAATATTATCTCTCTTAGTTATTTTTAAAATGCATTCATTGTGCATTACGAAACGACCTCAATGAAAAGCTAGAGAAGTAAAGAGCGCGGTTCCATTATCGAATCATGGCCTCTGCGTCCATTAAGGCTGTCGGAGGCAACGCGCGGTGTCAACATAAATAACCGGAACTCGACCATTAGAGCTGTGGTGTACCGGCACATAATCAACCCTTATACGATCTAAAATGGCTGTCTGTGTAAATTAATACATGTTCTTTCCACTTTCACACCAAGGCGTGCTTCCATAGCGCCAGATTTATTATCGGTGCTTTATAACTTTATGACGCCTGTCGTATTTAGCGCTCAGCAGTGCTGCGTGGCTATGTCTCACGAGCGCAGCGTGATGTTCTGATAGCCGCGGAGTGAAGTCTAACCGCTATTTTGGGGTTTGCGACAAAGGAATGCCTGAGGCAAAGGATCGTGATTATTATTGGGGCTGGCAAACCAAAAAGGTCATAGGTCATCTTCAACATTGAATCTAAGGTAGCGTGTAAATAACTCTACTATTTAATATTTATAATATTTATAATTGTTTGATACATTTATGGTCATATTAGCGACGGCAAGCTAATTATTGACAGAGGAAGAACCCAGACTTGAGCAGAACCACCGGCGCACCGCAGGTAAGATAAGATGGATAACGTACCCACATGAAATGTTCTTGTCCCGAACGGAACTCGAACCCACGCGGTGAGGGCTGAATGGAGTTAAACGTCAGCGACTCTAACCGCTCGTTCTCGGACGCCCCTTATTTATAATTTGACTAAGCAATAAAAAAACACATATTAATTGATATTTATGCGTTCAAATTTCAAGAAATCTTGGTCGACTTAGAAGTAAAGTTTTCCATTTAAAAAGCGGCACGCGTCTTCATACTTTATGTTAATCTACCTCTTTATATAACCTTTATTCTATCCGAAACGTGCCTGATTCAATATTAAATTTGAGCTTAGCTTATGGATGAACATGTTACGAATTCAATATTTAACTTGACAAAGAAAAACACAACAGGAGATGTCTGAATCTAAATTTCCGATGATCCTGAATTTACTAAAGCAATTAACGATATTCTTATCTGCAGGAGAAGAAACACGTTTGACTAGACAACAAGCCTTAACTTTAATATGACATCAATCAAGGGCTACAGTATTGCCATGGGGTTGTTGATTAGGTTAAAATTTATGGAAATGTAAGGTTAAAATACAAAATCTGACCAAAGAACCAATAGACAAAGCAATGCCGATAATCCGCTCAAAGAAACAAATTAATCATACAGAAGACATCCAACAGGCTGTGAAGACAATCGTGTTGCCACCTTCGTTTTCACGCGCATGGTGTTAATACAGCTGGCAGAGCTAGAAAGTAATATTCCAGCGTTACCAATAACGAACTTCTCTTATTATTAATTTAAGCAAGGTTTTTTCTTTCTTTCTTAACATCAGCATTTAACTGTTCAAATATTTTACATCTGTATTGTAGTCGCAATTCAAATGAACTGCATAGCATTTAATTTATTACAAGTGGAAACAGATTATACTTTTCAATCTAACTTCAGGTCCATGTAAAACAACAACCCTTATTTTATCATCGGAAATCCCATGGTTGCCCGCTAGTATTACACTGTAATGAGTAAGACATAAACTTGCTGACATCTTAAATCGAAGTGTGTCTTGCTTGTGTGTTTTATACATAATATTAACTTTTTTAAATATCTTAGGATTCTTTCAGCAAAGTCTGTATGTACCTCAAGCATGCTCAGGTAGTTTAATTTCAATTCAAAATGCCTGGAAATAGCTTGTACCACTCATAATTGAATAAGGCGACAAGGAGCCTAACCTATTATTTTACGGCAGGAAGCACGACATTCACGCGCACAAAACGTCCAGCAGGACACTTTAGAGTCTTATAGAGTCTTTTGTATTAATTCATTACGATAACATGATGGTGTCAATAAATATTCTCTTTGAAGTTCATGATAAATTGAATTATAACAAAGAGGATTAGCGAATAAACACGAGCATTAGTGCGCAGGACTCACGTTTTTGTGTTTGTTTGAAGCGTTTTACCTTGATTGATAGGCCGTACCGATTTACTTTGTATGTAGAATATGTAGAAACATGGTAATTTATTCCTAATCAATGCCCAGGTATGTATATTTAAAATGATCATAAATAATTAATGTACGCTAATGTTAGATATTAATTTAAAATCGACCTTTTTTCGATTAATGAGTTATACATACATGTACGATTAAACATTTGTATAAACTGTGAAATAGTACGTATACTGTAATACATTCCACATGCATTTTTTCTAATCGTGTATTAGTCTAAAGAACTTTATCAATTAATGACAATAAATTAAACAGCACGCTTCTTCTTAAGCATGAATGTGTTTGCAAAACATTTTTCTTTTCATTTGAACTTGGTTAATTCATTTCTCCTTCATATTTGTTTATTTATTTTATTCTCAATTATTTGTTGTTAATGAGAATATATCTGGAATATACATATTGTTCGTATTTGATGCAAAGGTCGGATGACGTTTCAAGCAAACGTATATTGCAGTGAACATGACAAAAGTGTATAGCTCTTGCTATCTAAACATAGCGGCGTTAATCTCGGTTGGATGAGATGAAGGAAACCCAAGACAAGGACAAGCCATGAGTTTGAATGATCTCTCTACATAATAGAACTATTTCTAAGAGAAATATTTTACAGACCGTAACAGGTACTCACACATTCAATCCAAGGGGGTGGTCTTTTTTCGAACAAAACTAGGACCATGAACGTGAATGGCACATTTATAAATGTATTCGATTTATTTATAAATCTAAATAGGTAGATTTTGATATTTTATCTAAAACAAAAGATAGTTAGTGACCAGCAGTGACATTTATCGAAGGTCATTTTATTCGCGTTTGAGCCCTCATTTTCTAAAACCATGCTTACCAAATGTTACTAAGAAAACAAAGACTTAGAATTGAAAACAAAATCCTAATTCAAAAGCAATAATATTTCTGTTTAAAAGCGGCAAAAATGGTATTTAAATAGGTTTATATTCGGTCCTTATTTTATTTGTCATGGGTTAGAAATAAATGTATGATACCTTTTTAAACTCGAAACATCTTATTATCGTAATATAATTTTAAAGATTTGAATATCGTATTAACATTAAACTAAAACCGTAGATTTTTAATCCGAATTTATTATTATGTTGTGATGATTATTTCTGTTATGGTCGTATAGGTAATAGTTCAACTACATATGAAGGAATATTTAATAATTATAACTAGAAAGTGTTAAATTCACAAAGACAGACAGACATACCTTACACAATTTGTTTAAAGTTATGTTAACAATAACCAGTTCTATAATGAGTTCATGTACAGGTGTATCTATACATACTTATTAGCATTACAGATTAATTTTGAATAGTTGGACAAAAGGTTCGACCAAGTGTTTTTTTCTAAACAATAAAACAATAAAACAACAGCATTTTAACATAATAATTATGGTTTGAAGAGTACAATGTAACATAATCGTTTACCAGATGTAAATGCTTTTTAAGGTCTTTTGTCTAAACGTAAATGTTTTGAAATATTAACTAGTAGTCCTGCTAGGACTTATTGACTGTGCATCTTTGGTGATAAATATATACTTTAAGAATAAAGCTACAAATGCCAAGCTTTTATGTTATATTAACCAAGCATTGCAACGCTGCCTGATCTGCAATCTCCAGTTATATATAATTGATAACAGTTCTCATCTTAATATGTCTAATTACTTCTACCACATTGAGTTTCACTTTGTCGGGCAGGGCTATAAACAAGAGAAAATAATAGAGTGTTTCAAAATTATTTAATGAACTTTAGAGAAAACGCGAGAAAAGATATTGATATAGATGACAATTAGTACAAATTACAATCTAGCTAAGCTTAATTCATATGTTTGAAATAATTTTATCACAAATAGTAACATTACATGTAATGACTAATTTTTGGAAAATGTAATGTGTAATGCATTCGACCTAGCACGTTTTAAACACAAAGAACATAGTTTCTTGATTTGTGTCTTAATGAAATAACACATATTCCAAATTGAACCTACCGAGGTTTAATGATAAACATACTATGTCATGTAGCCACTTTTTTTTAAAGAAAATACTAAGAAGAAATGAAATACTTGGCAAAGAGTTTTGTTGAATGATGCTCATATCTTCATCCACTGTGTAGACAAGACATGGTAAGCTGGCATATTGGTGCTGCTGCATTTCCTCTACAACGGGGACAAACACCGAGACTGAGAACTTTATTTTACCGACCTTTCTCTAATTCTGGATGAAATATTTATTTTCGGTTCTTTTATATATATTCTAATGTACTAATGTTTATAAATTAATTTTTAAAAATGCCGTTTTGAGCATACATGTTAATTGCCGTCACTCATTTGCTGGGAACCTTTAAGCAATTATTCATTAAGAACGGATCTGTAGGATATTATATTGTTTTATCTGAACCTCTTTAACGTCCCTGAAAGGATTCGACCCAACAAGTTCAACCATTATATATTATTTTCAGTAGTATAATAATCGTACTTTAAAAAATGGACTACTTACTACTAATATGCCTTAGCCTAAACAGTATCATTTTAACATGAGGGCGTATATATTGCATTTGCCGCATTTGTAAAATTGACGGATTTCTCAATATTTGTTAGAAGAACGTAAGAAAATGACGTACTGCCACTTGATCAGTTATTGTCATTTGCAGCAATGTTATCATAATCTTTTATATGGCTCTGTGTCACAGCCTGACTTCATTTTAATTTATACAAATTCAGACATAATTTTTTATGATGGAGTGTTGTTAAGCAATATTTAGTTCAATTCAGCCTGGCTGCGAGAGACGTGATTTGTCACAGGAGCAACTGGTGCACGATTCGTTTGGAAGGAGGACAGCCATGCATACTGACATAGAATAATGCACCCCTCTGCCATCAAAATGCACGTTAATTGTTTCTGTTTAAAATAACGTGCCTAAAATTTAAATCAGATAAAAAGACTTGTGTAAACATTTCCAAATTAATTACGTACGTGTATACCTGCAGATATGTGTCTGAATGTTATTATTTATATTTAACATCAATGCAAAAGAGAAGATTGCCCAAGAATGTATAGTAATCTATACAAGAAACTATTAAATTCACGTAGTTGTCATAACTTTCATCTTTCCCTGGGCCTATTTGAGATTTGAACTTACTAATTCACAAGCTTTTGATAACCTTTCTCAATAATCAGATACATATTTCAATGATGACTTATCATCAGACATGAACTTCTCCTTAGGAAGTTTTAACGGTCCTCGAACACGTGACCAAACACAAGCTCAAATGGACTAAATTCAAGAGACTCCTGTATTGACTCCCTTACTGCAAACAAGAGCAATGGGATTCCACCATCCCAGCTTTTGTCAGTGTCAAAGCAATATGTACGAATCATGTTTTTCAATGTCCGGTGAAATCTCTATCTCATGCTCATTTCCAATTGAAAAAAAGACTAGGTCTTATTATGGTTACCACTGATATTAAAATAAGAGTGGTAAAGCCATACAGAGTACATGTAAAAATGAAGAAAAACACACAGTTAGGCGACATTACACAAGAACACAAAAACCAACAACTACCACCGACTTCGAACGTTCAGTCGGCAAAAGAATTCATTGTGGTCAAGACATACGTCCAGTAACAATACCTCAAAGTTGTCCTGTGATTTAAAGAAACGCCGATAACGAGAGATTTGAAGTAACATGTACCTCTTCCACAGTTTTGGGAACGGCATATTGGTTTAGCAGACACAAATGATTAATTGATTTGGTAAACGGAGGTTTAATTAGCTTGTGATATGTATATTAATATCAGGACCTCAGATAAATATGTTGATCGGGGCTGATGTTTAAATTGCTGTGAAAGGTTTGTTACATTTCTATTAATATCAAGAGACCGATCCCACAAATCTATAGCCAATGTAAAGATTAGGTGTCCAAATTAAGACAAAGCAGTACATTTGGTAGGAAAGAATGTGATCGAGTTATCATATGAGGTGGGTTTCTCTTTCTACAATAAATGTTTATATTACTCTAAATGATCCATGCACGCCAGATACATGTATGATATCTACACATGTATGTCCCTAATGTCTAGTTTCAAAAGTATCTAGTTTCCTTTTTTCAAAGTCGTTAACGATGTTAACAACCGAGGCCAGATTTGGTAGACGAGAGCATATATCGGTACACATTTGTGCATTCAGTAGCATTCCAAGGTTGACATTTAGAGGTTATGATTGTTCTATTATATACAGACCTGGTAAGGTAAAGATGAAAGAAGTTATATTCCATTAAATAATACACATCATTTGTTGCTATTTATTTATTTTGCAGATTACTTTTATAGACGCCACACGCCAAGCACATTCCCAGCTATGATACCTGCTGCAATTGGCATCAAATTGTCAATCGGTATTTACCTTAGACATAATGGTCCTGTCATTCTCTTTGAAATGCTACAGCATTTTATAGTGCTGGATGTTCATTCAAGTTTCCATGGTAACACTCTAACGACAATAAACTTACATTTGTTTTCTCATTTGTTTTCATTTTCTGTGAAGATGCATTTATGGATTTGACGAAATGTCATTAAAGTCCAGTCGGCAAAGTTTAGCGTATCAAAGCATCCGCGTCTTCAACGGTTGTCAGAGGCAACACGCAGTCTCAACATAAATCTCCGGAACCCTATAATTAGAGATGGGGTGTACAGGCATGTAATCAACCCTGATATGATCTCCAAGGGTTATCTGTATTAATAAAACATTCTTTCCACTTTCAGAAGAATGTTTTGATATAGCCAGATTTATGTTCTATGTTTACAACTTTGCCATGATCGCCTCCTATAGCGCACGACAATGCCCCGCAATCAAATCACATTAGCGAAGTGTGGTGTTTTGCTTGCCCGCTGCAGCGAGAAGACATCTTTTTAGGTTTAAGACCAGAGAGAGTGAGAGAGAGAGAGAGATGGAGAAGAACGGAACAATAGGTTAGGAACAGTAGATTGCATGGAGTGTTTGTCAAATAAATTAGGAAAGTAACCAATCATTTTCAATACTGGCCCCATTATAGCCTGTGATTACGAGGCCATTTCGAATAATAGCATTAAGTGCCACAATTCAGAAAAATATTCATCATTGTGCCAATTTGTTAAAGTCAGTTGTTTGTAAATTTGAATGTTTGATTGGCATAAAGTAGCAGACATCTTAGTTACCACAGTATTATGTCTCTCATTTATTACATGCATTTTACTATATGTATACGTAATTTATTTGTAGAAAGTGTGTACATTTTAGCCGGAATTCGATAGAAACATATTACAGAAAAAATACAACTTTACTGATAACTAAATAAGGCAAATTTAGAAAAAAAAACACGACGAAAAGTACCTCTGTCGACAGGATAAACATACGTTCTGGAGATATATAACGGTCTTACTTGTTGAGTTGGCAATATATCTTTGTTGTCGGTTTTGTTGTTTTGTGTTTTTGTTGCATTTAGTTACAGATTCTCATGGAAAAGGAGGACATTCTAAACAGATGGTCAGAATACATCACGGAACTATACCATGATGATAGAGGCCCCCCGCCGATCATCAGTAATGAAGATGAAGGCCCTCCAATTCTAGAAGATGAGGTCAGAAAGGCAATCAACAAGATGAAGAAGGGCAAGGCTGCCGGACCAGACGAAATTCCAACAGAGCTAATACAGGCAATGGGTGATACAGGAATTAAGGCAGTAACACACCTCCTCAACGCAATACATGCAACTGGATGTATTCCAGCAGAGTTGAAAAAGTCTGTAAACATAGCGTTACCCAAGAAACCAGGCACAGTAGAATGTGACCAGCATCGAACGATCAGCTTAATGAGCCACCTAACAAAAGTCTTGCTTCGAGTATTGATGAACAGGATGAGAAACCGAATTCTACCTGAGATCTCAGAAACCCAGTTCGGGTTCATGGCAGACAAGGGTACCAGAAACGCCATATTTGCCCTAAGAACTGTGATGGAAAGGGCCATAGAGGTTCAAACAGACTTGTATCTCTGTTTCATAGATTACTCCAAGGCTTTTGACAAAGTGAGGCACTCAGATTTGTTCGAAATTCTTCAGGCAATAAACTGTGATGGAAAAGACCTGAGAGTGATCAGGAATCTTTATTGGGAACAAGAAACAGCTATCAGAGTTGACGGCGACTGCAGCGAATACGGACCAATATGTAGAGGAGTAAGGCAAGGCTGTGTTTTTTCACCAGATCTCTTCAACATCTATAGTGAAATCATCCTGCGCAACATAGAGGATCACGAAGGCATTAAAGTTGGGGGTCTCAACATAAACAATCTGAGGTATGCAGATGACACAGTTCTGATTGCGGACTCGGTGGAAAAATTACAGAAAATCCTCACAACCGTTGCAAGAGAGAGTGAAAACAAAGGCCTCCAGCTGAATGCAAAGAAGACAGAATGCATGGCCATCTCAAAGCAAAAAGTCAAGCCGATATGCAGCATTTCGTGCAAAGGAGAACAAATCAAACAAGTAGAAACCTTCAAATACCTTGGTTTCACAATAACTCCAGATGCCAGATGCGAAGTAGAAATAAGAAAAAGAATCGCTATGTCCAAAGACACCTTCAGTAAAATGAAATCCATCTTCACAAACAGGAACATAGGATTTAGCACCAAAATGAGAGCTCTGAAAGCCTATGTATGGTCCACACTACTGTATGGAAGCGAATGTTGGACATTGACCAAAGAATCGGAGAGAAGGCTGGAAGCTGCAGAAATGTGGTACATAAGAAGGATGTTGAAAATATCATGGATAGAAAGGAAAACAAATGAGGAAGTGATGGAAATGGCAGGATACACAAGATCCCTCCTGAAAGTCATCAGACAACAACAACTGAAATTCTTTGGGCACATCATTAGATCAGACAGGCTGGAGAAACAACTTCTATGCGGCAAAATAGAGGGAATGAAGAGCAGAGGGAGACAGCGCACTGAATACACTAACAGCCTGAGTAGCTTCGTGACAGGGAAGAAATCCGCCATCCAGCTGATAAGACGAAGCGCTGATAGGGATGGATGGAAGGCCATGATCGCCGATGTCTGCAACAGACCTGGCACATGAAGAAGAAGAAGAAGAAGTTACAGATATTGCTAATTATTGGTGTAGGAATTTCCCAGACATCTGACGTCCCAGGCTACATATAAAAATTTACAGACATAAGCAAAGTTTTCAGTATTTGTCTAGTTCGAAACAGAGCACACACTTTCTTCAGGAAATGTATTGTCCAAACAAATGTATGTGCGCTCATAAATTAACTAGAGGTCTATCATTAAAACATTCTGCTATCCATGTCCATCGTACAGTACTTTAAACATAGTACACGAAACTAAATTCCGTTCTGACGGCTTCTTAATAGTTACACCTACAGATTTTGTCATGACCAAGCTGATACTGTTTACAGTTTAATGTTTGTAATGACGACTGTCGAAACAAACAAATTGATTAGACTGGATACAGCGATGAAGACAGTCGTCTTTCAGCCTTTGTTTTCACTAGCGGAATGTTGATACAGTTATCGCTAGAAAGTAATTTCGCTAATTGCCCCTTAACGAGAATCTCAATCTGGTAAATTGGAACCTCTTGGCACGCATTGTGTTTTCAATCAGATTTTAACTATTCATAACATAACAAAATCTTATTTGCATTATTTTACATATAAATATAGCCAACATACAAGATAATATATAATCTCTACATAACAAACAAATTGTGTTAATATTTGCAGAGAATTGGAATTGTTAATGTGTTTAACATAACGAAGTTATTATGTGTTGCTGCTATCTCTTAATTGGAAAGCATGATATTCAAATTTTGGACCGGCCGCAATAGCTCAATTGGTAGAGCGTCGGCTTGCGAATCGGGAGGTCGCGGGTTCGAGCCCCGGCCGGGTCAAACCAAAGACTTTAAAGTTGGTAGTGGTGGCTTCCCTCCTAACGCTCGGGGCTAAGGGGACAGCATAAAGCCTGACTCGTCGATGTCAGTATAATGGACCGGCCGGGTTCAGTCCCTGGGCACCTCATAAGTGCCCCTGTGCTATAATGATAGAAATGTCGCTGCACAGTATCGGCAAAAATGCCGGCAAATCCCAATCCCTACAAATTTTGCAATTTATTGTAAGACATCATCATTTTCAGTTTTAAGGAGTGAAGTAAATTTATGCAAAGTTGGCCTGTGACAAAATTATGGTTTCAAATATTCTTTTCCTGATATTTCGTACAAACAAGTAAAAATGGTATTCTGTTTCAATGACGTTCATCGAACAGTGTATGCATTTCCCGTCTTCTAATGGTGTGATGTAGTATCTACCTGTTTCAACGGCCAAGTCATGAGAGGATAGTCTGAACTTTGTCAGTGACGTTCTATATTTACAATGTATTAGCAGTTACATTGCTTAAGCATGTGTCTCTTTCAAAATTGCATTTAAATAAACCATAAGATGCTAGACGTCTTGAATCATATATATTACTATGCCAGTTCTGTTTGTAATTGTCAATGACAATATTCAAGCTTTTCACATTGAACCAGTTTTCGCTAAGATAATGTGACTGAATGATAACATATTTTTGACGGTCGGGGTTTGGATTTTGGTAGGATAGGTTTTATTTTCGTAGTTACATGTTATTGCGTTTATCGTATTGCTTTGAACATATCGATATATAACGTTAATTGAGGTTTAAGCATATGTTTAAACCAAGCGGTGCTTTAAAGCGACCAGGGTCATTATTTAAACATTTTAGAATCTTAATAAATACATGTTTTGTAATCAGATGCGGATCTAGAAAATGTTGGTGGGTGGTATAAATCAAAATCTACTCAAATGTATCGCAGTTAATACAAGATGTATTTAATATATATTTATCTAGTAAGGGAGTCTCACGACGACTTAAGCAGTCATCAAACAAAATGTACTTTAAAAGCTTAGCATTTTCCAAAGTGTACTACAACGCATGAAGCAACACTCGCGAAAAGTTAAATAATTAAAGAAGAGATAAAGTAACTGGGCGTTGCATCATGCCAAGTGATCACGTCAGTCATGATAATCACAGTGAAAACTGGCGTATATTCAATGAATTTCTCAAGTGGCAATGTTTCCAGATACTCAATTATTGTTGATAGGACGATTAACCAGATAATCCCAAATTTAATTTATTTTCAAAATGCATTAACAAGTATGACAATGTGCCAATTAGTAGCTTAATATTACGTTTATACTTTCTTGCCTGAGTCGTTTGAAAAGCATGTTTATTGTAATTCTATTCACAATTGAACTCTCTGACCTTAATCAAGACAAAGTCAGCTTTATTTTCTTTGAAGAGGAAAGTACGTCATTTTATCGTATTTCCTCATCTAGTCGTGTAATTTCCCGCTTTACCCCATCACGTAAGTAATCAAGATCATCAAGCCGATATTTATCTTTCTTCTACCTATTGTTCTTGACATTTAATGGAGTGCCTATGTCGGCACTCAGACAAGCAACAGACAAATAACTGTCGTTTGTATCGCTAATATATCAACCGGAAGTACCGCGTGGATCTATCTCTAAAATATGTATGGAGCTCGGAATCATTTTACTTTTAATACAGGTTCACGGCTTTCTAGCGGTGTTTATCAGCTCTGTGACACTGGTGACTGCATCGCCTGCTTAACACCGTAGGCGGTAGTGGTGATCAGTAATTTAAAAACAAATACAACATGTCGCACCTTGAATCCCAGGTATTCATTTTTTTCCTTTTACCCCAAAACGTAAGAAACTAATCATTAATTCGATTTTTATCACGTATTCATATACTGTTCTTGATGTAAAAGTGCTGTTTTTGTCGTTTCTGAAACAAACGGGTGACAAAAAACTATCTTAAACATTGCTAAAGTAGCTTCTATCATGATGAAAAGAAAATACATTCTGTATATATCTAGAAAAATCATAAATGAGCAAAGGACACCATCTAAACACACAAAGTAAGATCGACGTTTATTTCTAATGCGGGAACATATGTTAAAATGTCTCCACTGATATTTCTGATGTACACTCCTAGTTTATTGAAATGTGGTTTTACATGCCTTCCTTTTATAAAATACTTTTATTCATTATGAAACACACTTTTATTGTTTACAGTAAATCTATAGCATTTCCTTCTAGTGATGAGTCTTTTAAGATTGCTATATTTATACAATTATAAGCTCATCCTGCTATTACTCCTAGATTCTAAATACGGATATGACAAAGTCCTATGAGCATTGCAGCATATTGCAAAGTTTGAAAAAGACACAGGACAAAAGTGTTTACATACAAGCCAAATATAAAAGTAAGAGCAAATGTGGCCAGCCTTGCCAGATTCACGGAGGGTGACACACGGCAATGTTACGTTTCTTAGATATAATATTTCACTCGTACATCCTCGTACCAATATCCACCCGTGAATAGCATAAGTGTTGCAAATTGTCATTGATACTTTATTTAGCTGCGATTCGTTAGGAAACAAATCAGTCGTTTAATATTGATTACAATGCTTAAACTATTTAGCTTACTCCTCATAAACTTTTAACATATGATTGAATGAGTCTTGGTGCATATGCTGCTGAATGGTTTAATTAACTTCTTAATCGATTGATCAATTTACTATAATTAATAATAGTAACTAGGGAAAAAACAACTGAAAATCCGAAATGACGATGTAGATCAAATTTTATAAAAAAAATAATTTTAACTGTTCACAAAGATGCAATACACAAGCAATATATATTAGATGGTCCGCAAAATATACACACATAAAATATACTGTAAACTGTGTTGTATCGATTATATATCATGTAAAATGTATTGTATGGATTATATTATGCTACTAGTAAAAAGGTACTAAAATTACTAAACTAAATGTAGCAAAACAAAAGTGTTATAAATAACAACATATATCCATTAGACTAATTACTCACAGCAAGGTCACTTACGTGCAATGAAAGTTCTTAGCGTAATTCAATAGCTTAATCAATGTGTGCGTGATGTGTGAATATTTCATTAGAACCAGCTAACTTGAAAGTCGATGTTCTAAGACCTGCACAGCATGACGTCATTGATAAAGATTGGTCAAAACCTTTCATGCTTTTTAATGCAAGCTGTAATTGTTATAGAAACGTTCCTCTTAATTTTTCTGTAAACATCTCTTATAAAAGGCAATTACACATACACAATTGTACTTACCTTATTCCAAAATAGTGAAACAATGGTATGTTACAGTTTTAGTAAATTGTTATATAAACGTAACTATTTAACTTTTCTGAAAATTTCTCTTATAATAATAGAATATAAACATACCCTACTGTACATACCCTTTTGTACCCGCTTGTAGCAAATGGTGCATAACTGCTTAAAGATGTATTTACTTATAATACACTCATGAAACATTTGAATTGCTTGTAGAAATAATACAGGTATAACATAAATGAATATTCATATTCTCTTTAATCATGCTTTTCTATAAATACTTGGTCATTTTGTACTGTATTATATATGCCATCTTCTCCAACTTTTGTATATCGTTTGTACTTGGCAATAGCCAAAATGGTTATGTCAATAAAAGTTTGAATTGAATTGCATTGAATTGTAATTAAACGTACATAATGTAATCATTTGGTCTTATTGATTCATATAACATGAAGCAGAATTTTATGGTAACTGCAATAGTTTGCATTGTATAAATGCCTAATGTATGATGATGATGATGATGATGATTAATATTATTATTATTATTATTATTATTATTATTATTATTATTATTATTATTATTGTTATTATCATCATCATTATTATTATCATAATTATTATTATTATGACAACGAAGAAGATGATTTTGATAATGATGATTAATATGATCATGATTATTATTAATATTATTATTATGATTATGATAATTGTGATGATCATCATTATATAGGTACTGCCAGTTTTCATGATGAATATCATCCTTATAATTATTATGATAACTAAGATGATTCAGACAACAGCCCAATAATTAAGTTGTTATTGCATGTGATTAAACAGACTGACAATTGTGCATTGCATGCACTTAAAAACACAATTCCTTAATAGGCTTTTTATTTTGTCAAAAACTGTTATGCTTTTTTCATCTACCAATAGATGCTTTAGGCGTCTACTGTCAACCACAGAGAATATGTTATTCCTACGACAAAACGCACATTCACATGTTCACATAATACACAAACAAATTAGCTCATCACTTTAAATCATCTGGTAACATTGAAAACTGTCAAAACTTTTATCGAAAACATATCCGCAAGGGATTCATATTTTACGTAGCTTTTAAGATATGACAGTTTGCGTGTATTCTTCCAGAATGTCTACTGATGGATCGAAGGTTATGTTTATTTATGTTTCTTGGGAAATGATACTAAAAAAGTTTTGTGATACCGTGACTTCTGCTGGCCGTGGCCAAAACAAACCCATAAAAAGCATCACGTTATAAAATTGGGGATTCTTGCTCTCCTTTTTAATTGTTTTACCTCATTGCAAAAAGATGCTACTTTCTCTTATAAGAATTATTCCGAGGTATGTTAAGCATTACCAAATCAGATTCTCTGTGCTTGTGATTGTTTACTTCACCATAACAGACTGTTACACAAACCTCTGCAAATATGTACGGCTTTTGGAAGAACTACGGTAAAGCAAGTCTTGATCTAAGAAGGGTGTCTCCCACAGATGAACAATTAAGGACTTGTTTGACGGCATATAACTACTGCTGCATGTCAGTAACAATTTATGTCCAACTACCTGGTCTTTTTCTAGCTATGATATCTTCGTAGCTACACAACCTTCTTATTTGCAAAGATAATACCATCCACATTAAAAGCAATAATAGAGCTAAAATCACCTGCTGGTCATTAAATGGTATCAAAAGGTTTGAAGGCATCTTTACAATGTTATGATATTATATATCTGTGAATGTACATTGTTGTTTCCATAGTAACAGTATAACTAAAACTGACATGTTTCTAATCTGACAAAATATGTGTGTGTGTGTGTGTGTGTGTGTGTGTGTGTGTGAGTATGTGTCTGTGTGTGTGTGTGTGTGTGTGTGTGTGTGCGTGTGCGTGTGCGTGTGTGTGTGTGTGTGTGTGTGTGTGTGTGTGTGTGTGTGTGTAGAGATCTAATATTTGACGGTAGACGGTCACAGTCAAGGCAAATTATCGTGTTTGTCATGAGTCGCATGACGGATAAGTCAGGAAAAACACGTCATCTCCAATAAATTCGCTCTTTTACTACGTGTAATTACTTGACTATTAAGCATAATTTGATTAGGTGGTACACATTGGGCTTCATTTCCTGTTAAGAATGACCTCATATTATAATTAATTTATTCGCTTTTGAATTAAAGGTTGCGTAATTGCGACAAACCGTACTGTGATTTTCTCACTCAGGAAATCCGTGTTTATAATAACGGCTGGTGATCATGGTTATGGCTTCCCATTTTAGTTACATGTATAACATCAATAATCAACATTTCATGAAATATTTTCAAGTACAATAATTGATATGGATGAGAAAATAATCTGACACAAACTATCAAAGACCATCGTTAACAGAACAGGATTAAAACCATGTGGAAAACGTATATGAAACTTAATTCCAATGTAGCATTTAAATAGTTTTAACGGGTTATATATTGCTACCATGAACATTTAAGTTTTCTTGAGAATCGTTTGTTAAATAATATTATATCGACATTTCCAGCAAAAAATGCCGTTAATATAATCAGATACATGTCCGAAATTTGCATACAGTATAACAAAATATCCGGAATATTGGTGCGGCAGAAATATTTGTCAGAAAAGTTTTGATGAACATTCTTACGATATTTGTTTTAAATGGTTTATATATGATGGGAAGTAATACAATTTATTAGAAGGCAATGTGTACAAATATATACAACGTTAGTTGCCAATAGGGTCACAAGAGGGACGTCTTAAAGTTTTGAGGTAAAATGACGGATAATTCCGTCGAATTTGCGCGTTGCAAAGCAGCAAGTAAATTGCACAAATTTTACTCGTAAAACGCCATGGTAGATCGTAAATATGTGTAAGTTGTTCATTCTTAACGCATAACACTACTTTGGATACTTGAATACAAACAAAATTATAATCAACATATTCGCCTAAGATTACATGTACAATAAGTCGATTGTTAATTTTACTGCCTCCTAGAACATCAGTGGAATAAGTGCACCTTTGCGTCTTCTCTGAAGATCAGAATCTGTCAGGCTTTGTAAGTTATGGTCTTCACAACATGGCGAAACATTTAACTGGAAACCCATAACTTCTGCTGTTGTTCGAGGGTCACTATAACCACCAATATTGTATTAGAACGTCGTTCAAAACAGAGAGCTTGAAAGAATTACATTATTCGACATGCACATGCAGGTCCACATTAAAAGCAATAATAGACCTTAAATCACCTGCTGGTCATTAAATGGTATCAAAAGGTTTGAAGGCATCTTTACAATGTTATGATATTATATATCTGTGAATGTACATTGTTGTTTCCATAGTAACAGTATAACTAAAACTGACATGTTTCTAATCTGACAAAATATGTGTGTGTGTGTGTATGTGTGTGTGTGTGTGTGTGTGTGAGTGTGTGTGTGTGTGTGTGTGTGTGTGTGTGTGTGTGTGTGTGTGTGTGTGTGTGTGTGTGTGTGTGTGTGTGTGTGTGTGTGTGAAGAGATCTAATATTTGACGGTAGACGGTCACGGTCAAGGCAAATTATCGTGTTTGTCATGAGTCGCATGACGGATAAGTCAGGAAAAACACGTCATCTCCAATAAATTCGCTCTTTTACTACGTGTAATTACTTGACTATTAAGCATAATTTGATTAGGTGGTACACATTGGGCTTCATTTCCTGTTAAGAATGACCTCATATTATAATTAATTTATTCGCTTTTGAATTAAAGGTTGCGTAATTGCGACAAACCGTACTGTGATTTTCTCACTCAGGAAATCCGTGTTTATAATAACGGCTGGTGATCATGGTTATGGCTTCCCATTTTAGTTACATGTATAACATCAATAATCAACATTTCATGAAATATTTTCAAGTACAATAATTGATATGGATGAGAAAATAATCTGACACAAACTATCAAAGACCATCGTTAACAGAACAGGATTAGAACCATGTGGAAAACGTATATGAAACTTAATTCCAATGTAGCATTTAAATAGTTTTAACGGGTTATATATTGCTACCATGAACATTTAAGTTTTCTTGAGAATCGTTTGTTAAATAATATTATATCGACATTTCCAGCAAAAAATGCCGTTAATATAATCAGAAACATGTCCGAAATTTGCATACAGTATAACAAAATATCCGGAATATTGGTGCGGCAGAAATATTTGTCAGAAAAGTTTTGATGAACATTCTTACGATATTTATTTTAAATGGTTTATATATGCTGGGAAGTAATACAATTTTGTAGAAGGCAATGTGTACAAATATATACAACGTTAGTTGCCAATAGGGTCACAAGAGGGACGTCTTAAAGTTTTGAGGTAAAATGACGGATAATTCCGTCGAATTTGCGCGTTGCAAAGCAGCAAGTAAATTGCACAAATTTTACCCATAAATGGTAGATCGTAAATATTTGTAAGTTGATTATTCTTAACGCATAACACTATTTTGGATCCTTGAACACAAACAAAATTATAATCAACATATTCGCCTAAGATTACATGTACAATAAGTCGGTTGTTACTTTTACTGCCTCCTAGAACATCAGTGGAATAAGTGAAACTCTTTGTCTTCTCTAAAGATCAGAATCTGTCAGGCTTTGTAAGTTATGGTCTTCACAACATGGCGAAACATTTAACTGGAAACCCATAACTTCTGCTGTTGTTCGAGGGTCACTTTAACCACCAATATTGTATTAGAACGTCGTTCAAAACAGAGAGCTTGAAAGAATTACATTATTCGACATGCATAATGTTTACGATGGAAATGAGTATCAATTGTCAATGAAATAACAAGTTTAACACGACCTATCATAGCCCAAATCTCATAGAGAAGCCGATATCTAAGGGAATCATCCAGCAATAACTGTACTTGCAATAAAGCAGTTATGGAAACATAGACTTGTGTGAAACTGACATTTGTCCGAAATAATGACGACATATTAAATGATAATGAAGTATAACCTATTATTGGGTCTAGATTTAGAATGCACTAAACAAAATGTATCATAAATCTGACATAAATCAACGCACTGTGGCTCAAAGCGATGACAATGAAGGAAGTTTCCGAAAGTCATTAAAGAGACAAGAATGTCACTTGTGAAATGATGACCCGTTTTGGTATCTGGTAGAGAAATTGTTCCACCTTGTGACATATGTCTGACGAGAGAACTAGTTCCGTTTTCCTGCCGGACCATAACTTGTTCTCCCCACCTTGTTCGTCTGTCATAAAAGGTGTCTGATGCAACTTGTTTCAAGTAGTTATGACATGTAAGCGGTCAGATAAAATCAGGTCTGTGTTGTTATCCTTGTGTCTAACAATGTTCAGACCAATTCGTCAAATGAAATTTAAACATTATATTAATTTAAAACACAATTTGTTTTACAATATGCTGTATTGTAATTTTGTTTTTGACATAGCATAATGACTACATGACACAGTTTGAAAGTGAAATTAAGCACATACAAAAGCAACATAAATGTGTTTCAGATGCATTCGATTTATATTAAATATTTATTTAAATATAAACTTCAAATGCCACTTTAAGATCTATTCACTATAACCGTTTAATTAAAATAAAAGTCAAAGTAAAACAGCTTATTAAAAACGTGTTACGTCAAATGTCATTGTAACTTTTTCATGCTGTAAATCGTTAGGGCACTTGTTGTTCGTTTATTGTTCATTGCAGTATTTAGCCTATTTAGCTGATCCTTAATAACTATTAACATATTTTTGAACGAGTCTTGATGCGTCTTCTAGGCTGCGAAATGTTTGAGTGTCTTTTAATTGATCTCCCTTACATATTCTCGACAGGTATGCTGGAAAAAAAATAGATGAGAAACTTCGATGTATAAGTCATTATCATAACTAGTTAACACTATTCATACACATGTTTAACACTAGCAAGTGAACAAAGAATAAACCACAATATTAACTAAAACAAAAACATAAACAGTTTGTGATAAGGTTCCATAAAAGTCGAAAAGGAATATTATGTTGCTTGTAAAGTGTGCTAACTAATTACTAAACAAGATGTAAGGAAATATAAGTGTTATTACAATCAACAGCCATTACACTAATTACTCAAAGCAAGACTACTTACGTGCGATGAAATTTCCTTGAGTAATTCGATGGCTTAATCAAGCGTGTGTGCGTGAGATGGGAATATTTCATTAAAATCATCTGACTTGAAAGTCGAGCTGATAACACATACTCAGCATGGCGTCTGTGATATAGATTGGTCAATACCTTTTATGTTATTTATTGCAAACTGTCATCAAACTTACTCAATGTAACCACTTCTTTGTGATTGTTTTAATAAAATGAAGCAGAATTTTGTGAAAACTGCATAAGGTTACCTTCTATAATCGTCTTTTTAATTATGATGAAGATGATGATGATATTGATGATAATGATGCTAATGATGATGATGATGATGATGATGATGATGGTGAGGTTGATGATGATGATGATGATGATGATGATGATGATGATGATGATGATGATGATGATGATGATGATGGTGGTGAGGTAGATGATGATGATGATGATGATGATGGTGAGGTAGATGATGATGATGATGATGATGATGATGATGATGATGATGATGATGATGATGATGATGATGATGACGACGACCACGACGATGACGATGGCGATGAAGATGACGATGATGACGAGGATGATGAAGTCACACTTGTTATTTTTTCTGGGAAAAGAAAATACTTGGCAAATTGTATCATAAATATGACACAAATCAAAGCGCTAGAGGATATATTTATTTCTGCAAACATTTCATTAACATTTTAAAGATGTGTTTTCTAGAGATAAAAATTTAAATTCCAAATGTCGAAAATAATTTGAGTAATCTTATAGTTGAAAATATAACTATTGATATTCTAGGTAGGGAAATCAGGAAAAATGAAGTTGTTTCAAATCTTAAAGGAGATAATAGTAGTGGGATAGATAATTTTGTCGCTGAAATATCTAGTAATTGAAATAAATGTGTAGCTCCTATACTTTGTTATACATTTAATTTGATATATTGTATAGGAATCTTCCCATCTGCATGAAGTAAAGGTCCTCATTACAAGTACCGAAGAAGGGATGCCAATAACATTCTGGATGATTTCCCATTTGGTGTTAGTAGTAAAGGAAGTGCTGTTGACTGTATTTTTATATTTGACATTAAATAAATTCCTACATCATGAAAAGGGTAACTTATATACATGTAGTGCTTGTGTTGATTTCGACCATTTGTACACCGATAATGTAAATATCATTGAATCTGATGAAATTAAATTATTGTACTATTGGTTGCAGACGATAATGTTTTGTTCTCACAAAGTGTTTCTGTTCTACAAGTCTTACAGAATAAATAACTTTCTGAAATGGATATATCTGTACATTCAAACAAACATAAGGTAATTATAAAAAGAAATAGAAAGATGCAAAATATTGATATTAAGTTTGGAGGTGACAATTTGGATATAGTAGACAGATTTAGGTGTCTGGGAGTACATGTAACACTATCAACCTGTGGTATTCTTTCATCAAACTCATAAAACTTATCCAATTTAAGCATCAAAAGCATCATACTCTATTTCAAAAATCTATAAACATCTCATTTAACCACATTGTCAGAAAACCTGTTTGATTCCATGATTTTACCTATAATAATGCACTAGAGTGACATGTGGAGTTTTCATTCTGGCCCAGACATTGAAAAAAATAACGTTAAATGATTGAAACAAGCTTGTTGAGCCTGAGCTTTAAAAATAATATCTAACAAAGTCCTATGCGCACTGCAACATATACTAAAAGTTGAATAGGCACAGGACAAATGTATTCACATGGAAGACAAATATAAAAGTAAAACAAATCTGTGATGAGTCATGTAACAAAAAGTGAAAACCCGACAGTTACCGGTGAAACACGGCGTTTTCACTGCGTTTGCTATGTATCAAGAAAACATAGAATTAAATTATTGATTTATGTTGAGATTTACGCCTGGAACACTTCCCAAAAGAGCATAATTATCTTTATCTGATTCTTTTAATTCCAGGTCTTACAACAATTGGAAATCACTTGTTAAACATTTACTCCAAAACCTTGTTCTAGCATATATTTTCAATAAAAATATTTCAAAAGGTGATAAAAACTTGTCAACAGAAGATTAAAAGATAATTATATACAATAAGAATATATGACAAAGTCCTATGAGCATTGCAACATATACCAAACTCCGAAAAGGCACATATCAAAGTTATTTCACATGCAAGCCAAGCGAAAAGTAAGAACAAATTTGTGATGAGTCATTTAACGAAAAGAGCTAACCCGACAGTTACCGCCTTTTTTTTTTTTTTTTTTTTTTGTCACATTTACATTTACCTTGTTTGCCTTTGTCTACAGGTAGATCAAAATTTAAACATCTGTGAAAATTTTGATAGGACCTTTTCTTATTTACCTATGAAAAGAAAAAACGATCTATTTGAATACAAAATGTCCAAGCGCTGATATTTTCTATAAGTTATGACGAAAGTAGTGACGTCATTGAAAAATAATGTTCACATAGTGTTCAGAAAAGAATATTGTATTATTTCGATTTGAAAAACTACACAAAAATGGTTGACTATAAATAAAATTAACTTTCTGAATCATGAACATGACCAGAAACGAAGTAATGGTTGTAGCATCCTGTTCATGTGAAGATGGAATTGAAGAACCAAAGTCCAATGTCCATCAAAGGAAATACACGTAACAATCTTTATAGGATGAATTAAATGACAACATAGATTACATGCACGGGGAGATTTTTTACGACCGCCACACTGCACAAGTAACATTGTTGTGATCATGAATAAGAATATATGACAAAGTCCTAAAAGCATTGCAACATATACCAAACTCCAAAAAGGCACATATCAAAGGTATTTCACATGCAAGCCAAGCGAAAAGTAAGAACGAATTTGTGATGAGTCATTTAACGAAAAGAGCAAACCCGACAGTTACCGCCTTGGAACGGTCAACCGGCAATATGAACCGACTGGGGTAATTTAACCGGTTTTACAGAGCTCTAACCTCGCACTTCCTGACGAGTTTCTCAAATGCAAGCAATGAAAAGAAAAATGATCTATTTGAATACAAAATACCCAAGCGCTGATATTTTCTTTAAGAAATGACGAAAGAAGTGACGTCATTGAAAAATAATGTCCACATAGTGTTCAGAAAAGAATATTGTATTATTTTGATTTGAAAAACTACACAAAAATGGTTGACTATAAATAAAATTAACTTTCTGAATCATAAACAAACATGACCAGAGACGAAGTAATGGTTGTAGCATCTTGTTCATGTAAAGATGGAATTGAAGAACCAAAGTCCAATGTCCATCAAAGGAAATACACGTAACAATCCTTATTGGATGAATTAAATGACAACATAGATTGCTGATATACATCAAGTTCTAAATCGGTTTGATAAAAATTATTTAAAAAGTCTCTGGAAAAATAATGGAGAAATATATTGATGTTATAAGTACGGATGCAAACAGACAACAACTTTAGACTTAAAAAATTCCAAGATAAAATAGACTCTGTACTAAATGTAAATTAACGTTGTGAATGCATAGCAAATACTTTCTGTTTGTCCCATATGTCATGACTTGAGATCCAAATATTTTACTATGTATAATGTAACATGGCCAACTGTGAGCATTCTTTGCAATTACTGAACTGTAAAATATTAATTTTGCTGTTAAATTGTGAAGATATAGTCATGAAGCTATGATAAAGAAAAATGAAACATTTAACATTAACACTCTCTAATCAAATGCTTGTTTTGCATTGATCTTAGAGTATTAATTTTAACATGGCATAAAAACACACTATGTATATCAAACATAATGTTTTATGACTAGTTTTATCATCATTTTACTCGCTTTAATCTATATATTTTTGAAATTTTTATTTTGTTTTAAATGTATTTTGCAATACATCTAAACTTGCAATTTTAAAAATCCATATTTGATATTTTATTTTTTGAGTGTTTCTGGTGCATGTTTTTTATTGCACATGTAGTTTTATGTGAAAAGTTACTTGTAGTTATATTGATGAACATGAATACTAACATGTCATAATAACAAAACAACACACACAAAAGATAATTTACACAACGTCTGTAAACTAATCAAAATTAGAAACGTCCTTCAGTGTGTTGATGTATTTACGTGTACATCTTTGATGATTTATTTTACTTCCGGTACATGCTTACAGATGGTTTGTATGTTAAGCACACTCATGAAATAATAAGAACAAGAAAGAATGAAATAACTAAACGAACAACGATTACCTTGCTAAAATGATGATGTATTCTAGAGCCATAACTTTGAATCCCATACTTTTCTTAATATTATACCAGGCTTATTGTATGTATTTCATTTTGCTGCATTTTCATCGCTATCGTTTGAAATGTTTTTCTGTATGTTTACAAGGCAAGGGCCAAACTGTGGCTTAAATCAATAAAAAAGTTTTAATCGACCTAACCTGTTCACTATATTTTGTTTATCTGTCATTAAGATGTCTAATGTAACTTTTAAAATAGTTATGACACTTAAGAAACAAACGTAAAACAAACAGATAATACCAATACATAGTTATGTAGACGGAATTGGATCTCGCCCTTAGCTATCAAATATTTCCAAATTAATTTTAAATCTTAAGAGAGCATTTGAAGTGCAAATCAATACAGGGACCTAAGAACACGTGTCTTAATACGGCTTTATTCCGATGTAGAATTTAAAAATGTAAAACAAGCGAAGTAATTCTTATTGCATAGTTGGTTATTGTGTATACACTTGTCTTATATAACGTTTAATATAATTTTCAATTAATGCTGGCAATTATGCCGAAGCAGTTCAGAAGAATAACAAAACAATAAGCCTGTTTAGGGATATTTAACAGGATTATTATTATTAATTGGATTTTATATTTTCAAATTAAAATCGTGTGAATTCCGAAAACTATTTGTACAAAACTATTACTAATTCAATCGCTTATACTTACATACATGAATTCATATTTTTTTCTTGTTATAATACAGACTATTATACACATCAATATGTCAATATCAAATATTCTAACCCTTACATTTGTTTTATTTGTCAGTCGAATGAAAATCATTTTACCCAAACAACATTTATAAGTCAAAAATATACATAGAGTAAAGGTTTTTGCGAAATTAAGAGCATTTTACTTGACTGCTAGGGAAACTTTGAATTTAACACATAAAAGTGTAAAGACTGTCTAGATGTCAGTGAGTTATACTTAAAAAAGTTCATTTAAATTGTAGTCGAACCTTTTATTGCGGTTCGTCATTTTTTTCGAAATTTTTAAGTTAAGAACTCCACAAATAGTTTGCAAGCCCAAGGAGGACACCATAAACCTAATTTAAAATCCATTATTACATTTTCAATGTCTGTCTGGCTCAATTAGCTTTTCCAATACCAACTAATATATTTGTGATAGCGTGTTAAATCTTGAAAATTTCATAAAATTATATTAAGTGCCATAGAATCATATTACCTTTTTTCAAATGCAAGCTGTCAAAAGAAAATATTTAAATGACACCATAGATACCATTCTCGGGGAAACCTTTTACGATCGCCACATTGCACAGGTAATATTGTTGTAATCATGATTATATAAATATGAAAATGCGTATCACAACATTTATTAAAAACTTTAAAGGACACAGCAGAAAGGTATTCCTCTGCGTGTCAAGTGAAGAAGGTTCAACAAACCTGTGTGACGAGACATTGTACGAAATAGAGCAAACCTAACAATTACCGCATTGGAACGATAAGTCGGCAAAAGGACCGATTGAGGGGCTTAAACCGGGGTTACAGAGCCCCAAACTTACAGTTCTTGAGAAATTCATGCAAGCAGTGAAAGGAAACCCGACCTATTTGAAACATAACTGTCCAGGTGATAACGTATTCTTTGAACTATGTAAGGACGCCATTCAAAAAAGTAGTGTCGTACTTAAAAATACCCATATTGGCATGGCACATGTGTTTTACATACAGAGTTAAATTGAGGCATACACTATATTAAACAGGTTTATTAACATTATGATAGGTCAGGCCCTATTTATTCAATTTACATTTTGACAATATAGAAAAAATGGACATAATTAATGCATATGTATACATTTAATTTTGAGCCAGGCAGAGTTTTACACTATCACCTGTTGCAGCTCTTTATGAGCACTTTTCTGTTAAGCATTTCTAACATTATTAATGTTAATTTAACGACACACACACACTAATTAAAACAATAACAAACTTCATTCAGTGGATACGTTTGTGTTTTTTTTCACTAATAGCACAACTCATTTAAGACAGGAAACTTACAAATCTTTATCCGAAGAATTAAGGCAATTTGAAAACTCGATGCTTACGAGAAAGTCATAACCATATGTATTATTAATTGTATTTTAAAAAAAGCGCCTTTAAAATTTGATTTTCTTTTTTCGTTTCGCTTTTCTACCGAAGCTACTTCCGTCTCAATATCTAAAGTACGGTTAGACTCTTTGATTTGACTTGTCTTGTGTGATACTTATGACAAAAGTGTAACTTTCCATGTCTGTTGTATAATTCCTTATATGACATTATTAGGTCGTTTGATGCATTTAGTATAAAAATGTTGTAGATACAAATAGGGATTAGGATTTGCCGGCATTTTTGCCGATACTGTGCAGCGACATTTGTATTAATACAAATATAAAGGACTACAATATATGTAGAAAGCTATTCGTACAAAAATAGTAGATAGCATACTACACTCGGGTTATCACACGAGTTTGTTTAGAAAGGAACTGTAGAAAGTTACCAATAATTACTAGAGCAATGTACACATGCCCTGGATGTGGCTGGAAAACGAATGAGTCAGAATACTTGGATAGCTTAAAATGCTTGCCGTTCCTTTCTGACCAGTATCACTCAGAAGAACTGACTAAGGTAAGTATAGGGCAACTTATCTTACTAAACTAGTATGCATTAACATTTGCTCAACTACTAGTGACATGTGTTCAAACATAAATCATTCATGCCTGGCCAAATGTAGGTTACGTTGTCTCTATTTACATATATAATACCGAACCTCAAATAAATAACCTGTGTATGTTGTTTATTGTGCATGTGATCATTTATTTTCATTTTGCAAGTGTGTTTTATTTACAGTATGTCGACATTGTGCACTGAAGATTCAAAGCATGTTGCAATTTTGATAAACCGTGTCATGTTTTAACAGCTCGAATATATACTTTATAAATGCATCGGCTTATTATTATTACTGGTAATTTAGATTTGCGGCTCTCTCCAGTCACTTAATTACCAGCTATAAAATTGCATATATTAAATGGCATGAGCTATTCCTTTTAAGGAAAAATAAACGCTAAAAATAAAAACAGTGAAAGAGGGAAACGCTTGAAAACATGTGGGATATTTAACAAAATTATTCTTGTAAATACCATCGAAGAGACTCAATACATCGGCAGGATTGACGCGCTTACTTCTAGGTTAATTGGCAGAAATCAAATGAAGTTAAATGAAGTGTTTACGTTTAGAACAGAGAGATCAAATAAGTTCAAAAATATGACAATGTCCAGAGGGAATTATCACATTACAATTTTAATTGTAACTAAGTAGTCTAACATGCGCGCTCATGCATACGTACACATACGGACACACTTGCGCGCACACACACATACGCACAGGTTAATGACAAAACAATGAGACGATACATTACATACATTCAAGACAAACCAAACGTTTCAACCTTGGAACAGTTAGTCGGCAAAAGATCCTGCTGTGTAGGGGGGCGGGGGTGGGGCGGTTAAACCTGGTCAGAGGTTTCTCTAAGATAAACATTCTAAATAAAGGGATGCCAAACCGATTTTTCTGTAAAAACAATCAAAACGACAGACGTTTCTGCATAAGATATGTCGTACCTCATGTAAAATATATGCACTACGCTGTATATAAAATTCCTTTAACGTAAGCAGAATAACGCAATTTCCACTCAGTTTAAAATGAAAATGTTTCATTTCTTATAATAAAACAAAATAAAAACATTGAAAGATTTATTCAATATTAATTTTTAAGGAAAAGATAAAAAGGCGAAAGTTCTTATTAGTGATATTATGCATATTCACATGTCGTACATTTTAATACATATCCATATCCTGTTGGCTTTATAATTATATCATCTAAAACATTTCTGTTATATATAATATTATCAATCGTGCCCTTAAGTAGTGTAGCTATAATATACTCATTTAGTGTAATACAGTGTGTCATCATATTGACACAGTCGATAAACATTCAAACATGCTTTTAGTTTATCACAACGTAGAAAATCGTGGAAAATTGCTGCTGCATGGCACAGCTATATTGTGGTGACTGAATGTGAGGGCTTACAGTGCTAGGGACTGTCTGGAAGAAAGTAGATTCTTCTTGAAATTCTATTTTGAAAACTCGCTAAGTGCAATGTTGTTATTCGTCAATAATTTTGCAATTTTAAAGTAAAAGCTTTCAGGAAAAGCAAGTCTTAATGGAGAACCACTCGCCTAAATCACGAACAACTAGTATATTTTCATCTGGTCTGTCTAGCTCGATTAGTAATTCTATTGACACAAATACAAGTCCACGTCTCCGAGACAAGGTTTGCGGAAGCGCGTTTACTTAATTCTCGACCATGTTCTACGAAACATTTAGTTATTTACATTGCAAGTTAAGAAAAAAAGTGCTTGTCTTAAAGATGCATTTAAAGAACGTCTGCTTCACACATATTGTTTGCAGAAAATGTGTTTGTATCTCTGAAGTGTCGTATCTCTTTGAAATACAATTAAATAATAGCCGTTATATCATTTGCAAAAGTATATAGAAAGCAGTATACTTGAAAAGTTTCATCGTAAATATGACATAACGAAACAAATCATAAAGGATACAGCGAACGTCATGAGGGATGTTTTCTGGAGCTCGCTAAAGATCGTAAAATGTCAATTCGTTTTGGCGGAACAAGGTGTTGCCTCGTTTTGTGATACATTTGCAGCTCCCTTAGGAAAGTTTTTATGCTTATTTCTAGACTATAAACTGATATATTCGCATCGTGTTTTTTTTTCTTTATATTCAAAAAGCATACATACAAACTTTATTCAATCAAATTGCAAAAGTATGAAATTCCATTTACTATTATTTGCTTTCTTTTAATCTAAAGTTTGATAAATGTTTAACCAGTGCTGACAATGACGTCATCATAAAACGGCTCAGTGCTTATATTCGCATATGGTGACACCGGTTAAATTATTTAATTCAAACTAATGTAGCATTTGAAGTTTACTGTCATTATGCTGCCGATGCATTTATACACTGCACACACTCTACGAATCTCTACTGTAGTTTACAGCAGCCTATTTGTTTGTAAATAATATCCCATTGTTAACACAAAGAATTGGTAACTGCCTGTTCTTGAGCCCAATATAGCACGGTCTCGATTTCAGGCGCGTATCAATGTAACCTTGAAGGCCGTAAGTACGCATCTCAGTAAGAGACAGAGATTATGGTCCGATGGACTATTATATATAGCCCCCCGTGAGTTTGAAACATGAAACGACGCTACATATCTCCTTGACAATAATATAATACAGCTAGACGCATAGATTCTTAGATAATGTAGAAATTGACAAGACCGTCTCACTCGGGAAATGCAAGTGTATCATGAAACGAGGTAAAATCTTATTCCGACAAAAATGAGACATCATTTCTTCTTTACTGAGCACCGGAAGCTCTCCTCCTGTCTGTGTCAACTAATGCAGAGTTCGAGCATTATTCGGGTGTGCACTGACAGAAACTTTCCTTAAGAATAAGCTGTGATTTGAGAGTTTCTATATTATACATTTTTAAGACAGACATTGAATTTAAAAAAACGGCTTATTTTTTCATATATATATATATATATATATATATATATATATATATATATATATATATATATATATATATATATATATATATATATATTAATGAACTTGTGTAAATAATAACGTCTTGTTATAAAGGTCGTGATGTCCCAATGATATTAAATTTGATATTAGTTATTTTTCTACAGAAACTGCGGATTTCAAAGGCAATATTCCGCATGGCGCAGCAAGTGTTTATACGTATGATAACTACTCCGACTTGTTACATCTTGTAAGTAGAATATAACAACTTAGACTGTAATGTGTACGTCGCAATATTGATAAAATGTACAGACAGACGAACTTGATAATAGAATGTTGTATTATTTACAAACTGAAATGTATTTTAGAGACAGCTGTGCATGGATAGTGAGGTAGACAGTGTTTTTGCTTTGACCAACCGTATTTTCATTTATTCAGCTAAAATAATTCGACTATAAAAATTTTACAAAAAAGACTAGTAACTTATTTAATCGGCTTATACTTATTGTAAAGTTATAATATGTAACCATGGAACCATTTGTATGGAAATGACAGTTTGCTGTAAGGATTTGTCAGGCAATGCAATGTGCCAACCAACGTCCATATTGTAAACCTTCTCAGACTGGCGACATAGAACATCATGTTATAAACACATGCTAAATCTAACGCTATGTAAGACCTCTTTGGTGAAAAAGTGAATAGAAAATGTATTAACTTCACATACAAACCTTTTGGGACAGGTTGATTATATGCCGATACAATACAGGTCCAGTGATGCAGTTCTTGGAATTTATGTTGACACCGCGCGTTTCCCTTGACAACCCACATGAACACGAATGTTGTAATTGATTTGATAATAAAACAGCACAATGTACTACTCCGGTTTGCCTTTGTTGTCTTTTCTAAATGACGCCATAAATAAATCTTCACAGCGCACGGAGACAAATTGTATGTACTTATTTTAAACCGCACAATACTTTCTTTATTGTACCTCCATAACAACAAATGTAAGTATATGGTGCTCACACTGTTACCATTGGAACGCGTCTTAACATTTTACAGTATTGCGTATCACAACATTGTTAAGATAGTAATGCACCAATAACATCGCATCAAAAGACCAACTTTGATCAAAGACTTGAATTCGAAATTATTTTTGCTGGAAGAGATTTTGTAAAGAATCATTTTGTTGCCGCATAAAATCCCAAAAAAAGAAATAATGTAGTAGATGTAATAATTTTACTGACTTGCATTAATAATGAAATTTTAATACGTATTTGCTAATTATCGGTTGGCCGATATACATTTCAATTTTCTTCGTAATTGAATAGTATTGTAAATTTTAATTAAGTTAAACGGAATTAATTTTATATGTAGATACTGGTCCAATAATAACGACATGAACACTGGCTTGTTGTTAATTAACTTTTGTTGAAACTGAGCGAAAATTATGGACAGTAGAAGATAGAGAATATTACTAAGGTACATCTAAATAGAAAAATAGACTTGACTTTCTTTCAGAAAACAATATTTACTTTATTAAAGTAACCTCATGGAAAAACGCCCAGGCTAAAGAAGACAACCTTTTTGAGGGAATCTCTCACATGTAGTTCATTATTTAATCACAAATGAATCTTTCATTGTGATACATTGCTACATTATCTCTCTCTCTCTCTCTCTCTCTCTCTCTCTCTCTTCTCTCTCTTTTTCTCTCTCTTCTCTCTCTCTCTCTCTCTCTCTCTCTCTTTAAAGGAATCTACAAGTTAATGCAAATAGACAGTAAATCAAGGGCATTACTGTTGATTTAAGTTTGTGATTTTAAAATAAATTTGTAAAATTAATTACAACTTGTCTACCTAATTTACAGTCGTGTCTCCTTTTTATAAAACAATTCTCTCTTTTGGCAATATTATGTTTCAAATGTTCTTCAAATCGCAGCACAAATTGCAAAGAGCCTAAGGAATATTTTACATATTATATTTTTTATATTTAGAGTTGCATTTAATTTACATTTTTGTGTCTAAGTACATGTATTTGTTATCACGTTATATAGTAAAGTATTAGCGAACAAAAAACGTATAATTTCCAAATCGACCATCAGACATTTCGATTGCTGGCAAGCAAATGTTAAGCGATGTAAACTGTAAATTCTAATGGAAATGTTCTCCAGCGTATACAAATACCGGCTAAATTCCTACCAATCTTTCATGATTCAATATGTGAGAAGTGAGACGCTAATGTGGTGTGCGTTTCTGGTTATCATGTTGACGTCAGTAGAAAATGTTTGCTTAAATAGGGTTGAACATCCACGGTTGTTGACAACGTAGCAGCCTAGAAAAGATTTAATGAAATAAGTGTTATCAAATGTGATAGCAAATTAGAAAAGGCAAAAGCCAAGGCTAATAATTATAGTTAATAATTAAAAAAAATGTGATTTGCAAAAGCCACGCACCTTAAAACACATACAATCGAAGACTTAAGGTTCTTTTTATCAGCATTTTCATTTTAGTCGTCATCACCAACTTTCTATCACCATGGCGATATTTTTCTATTAGCTACAGTATCACATTTGTCTTTCTATACATATACATTAACGTTGTCAGTACCAAATTGAAATTCTTACATCATGTAATTTTTATTATAGCATTAAAGAAATTTCCCAATGAAATGGACGGTGTCATGTTTTGCTAATTACTTCTCCTCTCGACTTTCTTTTTATCTTCTATTAATGGAATAGTCGCATCACACGCTCACAAACTTTAGTAAATGGCTCCACGGCATGTAAGTAACTTTGCTTAATTATGATGATTTTCTTGTAACTATATTTTTATTATTTTACTTCTTCATCAGTATCTTCTTTAATTATATTTTCCAGTAACACGATTCTGTTTCGAATTGTTTGGAACTTAATCACAAATGACACATTTTACAATATTCTTGTGTACGTAAATATCTTCTCTAGATTGCATGTGTATGTTAACGTCTACCACTAATCAATGTTAGGTTTTTTACCTTGACATTCTTGCATAATTGAATCCTTTTAATTAGGATAAAATGTAAGTGATTATCATCAGAGGGGTGTCTCATGGAAATTTTCACCAACCAAGTATTTGATATGCTAAGTTTTAAGCGGTCCTTATGAAGTATTGAATTACACGTAGTAAATGTAAGCAGTCACAAACACGTTGACATTTACAATCGGATGCATAAGCAGTTGCTTTAACAATTGGTTGCAAGCTTCTTTTTTAGAAGAGTTCTTTTAAAACAAATGTTCCGATCATGAGTTCATAAAGTGAATCCATTTATAATGAACATTTGAATCTTAAAGTTAATAGAGTGTAGCTTCGGACACTCTTACACTATTAAGGACAGTTTCATAAATAAGTTATGATAGCGACAGCTAATACATTTGCGAGGTCCTAATGAAATTCATAATTATATTTTAAACATATTTTTACTGAAGGAAAACATAGAATTGCAAGATTTATGTAGTAAGATAAACTATCACCCAGCAAGAGCAGCCAAAATCTTAATGTAAAAGCGACACAAAAACGGTCAGTCAGCAAAGGACTGGTTCTTAAACATAGTTTACAGAGGTCTCAAACTGTGCACTTTCTGAAGATTATTCTCAACTCCAAAACGTGTAAATAAAATATCACATCAAACATTTGACTTACGTGTATTTCCATTGCTTGTTCACAATCATCTCATTTCCATGGCCCTAATATTCGTTCATTCTATTTATGACGATTCCTATTGCCTATTTGTTCCAAATACATAAATGGAATGCTGTCTGTTTTGTAGTAAGCTTTGTCATTGAGAATCGAGCAAAACACAATCTATACGTCAATAAATATTTACACAGAAAGCTAAAAGAAAGCAGACAGAAGTCGCTCATTTTATAAATTTATAAAACATGTTAAAAATGAAAACTGCATTTGTATAACGTGAAATGCATAAAAAACAATATCCTTTTATGTCAATTGAACCTGGATTTACTTTCCTCAGTAAGAACTGTTTTACATATTTCTTTGATACAAGAAACACATGATTGTCTTTTAAAACGCAGCGTTATTCGCCATTTTAAAGATATTACTGTGGTTTTCATGCTTTACTAGACACTTTGAAAAGAACTTATGAATAAGAGACTTTATTGTTTACTACTTTTGATTTATTGTCTTAATAAATATAGATATTTTTAATTCAGACAAAGAATCGGCATTTTTGTTGTTGTATCGTTTTAAGGGACTACCTTATGAAACATAGCTTAAAAATGCACGTTTTAATTTTTTTTTACTTGTACATAATATTAAACGTTCGTTTATGGATAAACTCTCCATTTTGGGGGAAAAAGTTAGAAATGTCGTTCTGTATAAGGCCACAAACTATAAAGAATAAGCCATTAAAGTCAACAAAATAAACACATTCTCATTTCAAATGGTCAGATATATTTTAAGAAACATTTCCTCATTAATGCGTTGAGAATTGAGTGTTTATCATGGGCACTACAAGATACATAAGATAGTAACAAATCGTTCTTCCTACCCATTTAGGAACCTGACATACTGGCGACAATTATTTGTCTGTCGCTTGTCTGAGTGCCGACATAGGCACTCCATTTAATGTCAAGAACAATAGGTAGAAGAAAGATAAATACCTGCTTGATGATCTCGATTACTTACGTGATGGGGTAAAGCGGGAAATTTCATGACTAGATGGGGAAATACTATCCGGCTCCTGGATTAATAGTATTTTTATTTGCGTAATAATAATGTTTCAAACGTTTATCTGTTTTAGAACGAATATTTAAGGAGAGATGAAAACTCGCCGCTAATGTAGTGTTTAATACAAATGTTGTCGTTTTTCCTTTAGGATATTCGATATTATGACAGCGGCCGATTTCTTAATGACGTCAACGGATTGTTAACAATGTAAATAAGTTTGCTTTGTTTTTAACAACAATTGTTCTATGATTATTCTGTCTTGAAAAGAGAAAACATATTCATTTTGTACACAATTAATTTCTTTTAAGATTAATCTTTAAAACAAATTCTGATTTTTGCAGGAAATATTTCACGTGGCCAAATGTCGATTAGTCCATTTTCTTTCATTTTTTCAGTAAATTATATTCATGAAATTACATGTCTCTTTTAAAAAAGGTGTTTGTCCTAATTTAGGTAATCGACCACATGAACAAACACATTGATCATATTAAAACGCACAACTGTTGTGAAGACAGTCGTCATTGCTTTGGCCTCCGGATATTCATCCACGCATGGTGTCAGTACAGCTGGCTCTTCTTGAAAGTAATCTCCCTCCGCGACTAATAACCACCTCTAACTAGTCGTCTTGAATCGTCTTTACTTGGCATTTATTCAACTCTTCGACATATATTGGTAGTCATTCAAAATGATTGTAAACTTAAACTAGATAAAATTCTGAAACGTCTTGAAATGGCACGTTTTGCATTTGGTTACATGTAAACAATACACCATAAATGGCCTCTATTTCAGATTTATAAGGATAATTAGAAGTTGAAATTTACATATAAAATGTGAGGTGAACCCAAATGGATTTTACAGCATTTTTTACTATCCATCATCTCATCTCTGAAACAATAATGAATTACTGGCATTTAATGTGCATATGTTATGAAATAGGGCAATAGTTCTATGCTATATTAACTCACTAATACATACCAAAATGTTCAGTAAGAAAACAATTGTCAGTTCAACAGCTTTTCGGCGTCACTTTTGTTTTTGAATACAATTACAATGGAAGTACGTGATCGTTTTTTTTTTCTGAAACTAATATGAATATAACTATTAAGGATCTGGTTTATGCTACGCGTTTGAGGCGAGTTTTTTTCCTAAACAAACGGCGGGATAAATGGAATAATAGGTCGGTAGCAGGGTTGTCCCTTGTTTATCAGGCTACTACATGCTAAAAATAACTATTTCTGCTACTAGCCTGTTAATGCTTTTTTGCTATCCTGTAATATATGAATAAGCATAAAAACAATCAGGTAAAAGAAACGTTAATTCCTATAATTTCATTATATTTAAATACTGTTGTAAGTATTACCAAAATTATAACTGCAACAGTTATAACAATACTAATAAGAATAAAGGGCAAAGTCCTATGAGCATTGCAACATATACCAAACTCCGAAATGACACAGAACAAAAAGGTATTTCACATGCAAGCCAAGCGAAAGGTAAGAACAAATTTGTGATGAGTCATTTAAATAAAAGAGCAAACCCGACAGTTACCGCCTTGGAACGGTCAGTCGGCAATATGGACCGACTGGGGTGCTTAAACCGGTTTTACAGAGCTCTAACCTCGCACTTTCTGACGAGTTTCTCAAATGCAAAAAATGAAAAGAAAAACGATCTAATTGAATACAAAATGTCCAAGCGCTGATATTTTCTATAATAAGTTTTGACGAAAGTAGTGATGTCATTGAAAAATAATGTCCACATAGTGTTTAGAAAAGAATATGGGTTGAAAAAACACCAAAAAAATGGTTGACTATAAATGAAATTAACTTTATGAATCATGAACAAATATGACTAGAGACGAATAAATGGTTGTAGCATCCTGTTCATGCACAATACTAAGCAGCATTTTCATAGTAATTACCTGTTTAATCTGAAGGTTTGAAGTTTTAAAATGCTGTTAACACATTGTACGTGAAAGGTATGAAAATTCTCTAAATCGGTGAGCAACGGTACAGTTCGCAAGGCAAGAAAACATGTACATTGTCCGAAGATTGACAGAAAAATACTTTTTTGGTACGCCTATCCGAAAAAGCGAGGCGACATCTGTATTGCTCACTGCATGATTACCATTTATCCAGACGCTTGGAGCGAAAAGCGGTCTTCTCTTGGAAGAACTCATCTCTCGGAAACAACAAATGCACCATGCACCGAGGCAACATTTCTTCCCGACAGAATGTTCTACTAGTCTTGTCTTATAACTCAGTTTCGAAAAAAAACAACACCCTAATGGCGTTCTATGTATCATGTCTGCGTTTGATTGTAGGAAATAAGACAATGACCTTAAAGAATTACTACAGATATTAACATTTGAACTACCACTAGACAATGGCAAACGCAAATTAAATGTAAAAGTAAAAAAGACTGATAAGACACGTTAAACAAATAGGGAAAAAGTTATTAGCAAAAAATCCCAACGGTTCCCCCATAGTCGCCACTCCTGAAGGACTTTCTCAAACAGCAAAAATAATAATGTGAAGCTGATTCTACTAAAAGTAAAACAGTAACTGTTGGGTTTGCTCTTTTTATTTTATAACTCAGATTTGTTCTCACTTTTATATTTGGCATGCATGTGAATACCAATGTCATTTGCTTTTTTCAAATTTTGGTATTTATTGCAATGCTCAAAAGACTTTGCCATATTTCCTTATCTATCGAGAGAATAGCTTAACAAAGATTTTCTTTTTGCAAACAACACAATAGAAATTACAATGAACAATTTAAACTATGTACATACGAAATAACCATCAAATCGGAAATGTAATTTCCAAAAGAGGGATCAGCTTGAAGTGAAACTATCTTAGCAATGATTTATTATCAGAAGTAATTAATGACGTTATCCGATAAAGGGAAATGACGTCACCGAAAACAAAGACGTACAATTTTGCATGGACACTTTATTATTGTGAAACACCATCCCAAAAGTAAAGTATAATAGCCGACGATTTATATGACAATTACATGCAAAGGACAAACAACATCCGGAATATAGACCTGCTGAACTATCTCATGTACTTGGAACGAAGACTGCCCAAGTTGCCTCAACTATGCAGGTCACTACTTGAGAGATTTATTAATTGAATTCTAACAGGGACTGCCTTAATTATGGCTTAAAGTCGCCGCTTTCTAGTAGTCTCAACAACTTGTCCAATAATCGTTAAGTTTACAAGCAATAAAGGATTTTGACAGTGAAAGGATCGATTGCAAAATATGAAGTACATCAAAGAATTTTCTTGGTTGTAACCATAATTGTTCTGTAAAATTGTGTCAAGACTTCAGGCTAAATATTTAAGACCCTTCATCCTCTTATTATTAATATTATGTAGACCGCTCATAAAATGCAATATGACTTATACCCTCTTGTATATACTTTGCATACACCTTCGTTAATTTGTGGAATCAAAGTTTTATATTTGTATTAATAATCATGTCTCAGGCATTAAAATCTTTAATACATACTCGTGCAAACCAGTAAGCTTTAAAAAATATACCATATGATAGGGAATTGAATGAGCTGCTTCAACGTTATGGTATGGGTAACTTACAATACTATAGTTGAAATATTCTCTCCTTTCATAGGTATAGACACTATCACTGGGAACGGTGATCTGGATGTCTAGAATTATGAATTTAGAATTATTATTATATTAAGTATATAAGCAATTGCTTTGTCTAGGGTGATTTCATGAGGATAAATAAGATGAATCATTTAAGCGAAGAAATGGTTATATATAGTAAGAATATCGTCTTGAAAACTTGATGTTAAACTGAATGATTATATAATATATATTTGAATAGAAGAGTACAAGTACGTAGTATCAATAAAGTCTCACTTTGCAATCTATGGTGAACAGTTGGCTAACATAGGAATAAGGATAAATTGTCTTTATACGAGTACGGTATCATCACATTTTATGCAAATGTTATCAAGCTGGATAATCGAGAATGTATCGTAGAAAGCCTAGGTAAAAATCACAAAGTGTTATCCAAAGAAGCAGCAAATCTGCACTTATCTGTTGATATTTTAAAAAGGCGATCATCAGGAAAATATATCTTTAAAATTGCTCGTTACTAACAATACAATAGTCTGTACAATTGTCACGGTCACTCTGCGGTAAAGCAGGCTAATTGTGAACAACATATTTTAGTGTTGTGATGTAAGCCTTGGAGGTGTGGGTTGTTCGAACAATGGAAGGCAACTGCAACAATAACAAACAATATATCAAAGATATATAGAGGTTTATTATTTAAGGTCGGATAAGTGACCATCAAGGTTAGATGGCGGTCGGCGAATGCCACTATGCATCAGATGATACAATCTTTAAACAATAATAAGAATGAATGAAACATGGTAGCTATGTCTTAATTTGAAATAACAAATTCGAAATAAACATGCAATATACACATAATCACTGTAATGCAAAGTATAATGAAAACGACTTTACGTAATATAATTAAATGTAAAGTTATGAGACAATAATAAAGTAAACACTAACCTGCAACAATAACAAACAATATATCAAAGATATATAGAGGTTTATTATTTAAGGTCGGATAAGTGACCATCAAGGTTAGATGGCGGTCGGCGAATGCCACTATTCATAGCAAAATCGCCAGACAGCGACACACAACAGGTCACGAGGTTTAGTGTGCACGAGATTGTCGTGCCTGAGATTGATGAATGCCCTTTACATGGACAATACTAAATAAGATGAAAACCAATCAAAGGTATCTGTAGAACAACAATAATAGATACGACAATTAAATAAAAACGGACAAAACGTATATCTAATACCCTAAGAAGAGGCAAGCGAGTTTCATGACACAATCAACTGTATAAACTAGTACAATATGTACGAAAATAGACTAGAAGTACTGATATACTTGTTTCTGATGACCTTTTTCTTAGTGATAATTAAAAGTGCACATGGCAATTGAATATAAATATATTGTTTTAGTTTATATCTGTAATGCAACTTTTGTAAAAGTTAGAATTTCGTCTAATATCAAATGCACAAAGGGTATATGGACTACCATGGAAAAAGTATACTGAAATTTTGCGACTTTGGTGACATCCTTTATCTTACTTCCGACTAAAATAACTGAAATATAAATATATTATCATTATCAAAATAAATTTGAAATTTTTGACATCATAGAATTATATTTAATGGTCAAGTAATTTAATGGAACTACAAATTCAAAATTTAATATAAATGGTTATTTTCCTGATTTATCCGACAAGCTCTCCATAATTCCCACGATCTTCTGCCAAAGTTTCTGTATGGCGCCACAAGCAAACCAAATATGGCTGTCTGATTGTCTTTTCTCCGCGGCTAGAGGAACACCATACTGCGCTAATGAGACTTGGCCGGCGAGCACTGACATGCGCTATAGACGACAAGTATCATAAAGTTATAAACACAGATAATAGGCGTGGCGCTATCAAAGCACCTTAGTATGAAAATGGAAAGAACCTGTATTAATTTACACACGCATCCCTTAGACATCGTATAAGGGTTGATTATGTGACGGTACACCACAGCTCTAATTATGGGCTACTGGAGATTTATGTTGACACCGCGCGTTGCTGAAAAATGTAATGCGCAGAGATTCAATAATTGAGCACACTTAACTACTCTGGGTTGCATTTGTTTTCCTTTCGTTAAAGGCATGATTGCATCTCAGGGAAATGAAGACAAATGACGTTTACTTCAGGAATATAGTAAAACTCACAATTATTTAATTATATACAATAGCTGTCTATTAAGTGAAGTGAAATATAAAAGTTCATACATTACATGCTTGAAGGCATGTTAAATATTTAATCTATTTATGAAATTAAAATACACTCATTAAAAATAAGGTGGCTAAATCAGAAAATTTCCCAGTAAGTACATTATCTCGTACGATGTCTACTTTGAGGAAATGGAAAATCATTGTGAAGCAACACGTTCGTTTGCGTTCGTACGTTATGGAGACGTCGGTGTATGTGCAAGACTATTTGATCTTTATATCTACAAACCACAGTAAGCCTTTTACTGATTATTCATAGAGATATCTATTGTAACGGAAAAGATCAATATTATAAGCTAAAATAAGCTAAAATAAGCTAAAATAAGCTAAAAATAATATAATATAGCTTATTGTAGCTTGTTATAACTAATCATATGGCTTATTATTATACTATAGCTTATTATATAATGGCTTATTATATTATAGCTTATTTTAGCTTATTATATTATAGCTTTTTAAAATTTTAGCATATTTTATCGTAGCTTATTATTTTACAGCTTATTATTTCATAGTTTATTATATAATAGCTTATTATTTAGTAGCTTAATATATTATGTTAAAACTTATTATATTATATTATATATCATAGCTTATTATTAAATGGACATTTCTTTACATGTGTAAAGAAGCTGTGTTTACTTGGGGCAAAATCATCTCTTCTTTTCCATTTGCAAAGACGCACAAAATTATATAAAAGCTTCAATATATGTTTTCAGATAAACGTACCATCAACTGTTTTATCAAATGTCTCGATATCTAGATTGATACAACTTTTAAATGTCGTTTAATTCGATGAAATATAAAAGCATCGCCTTTAATAATTTTTGTCGGCTTTATTCGATACGATTGTCCATTCCATATAATTTACAGCAAGTCACACGACACCGTATTTTATCTAAATATGTAACGATAAGGAATACCTGGAAATAAATTATACCGCCAGGAAATCCTTATCTTCATAGTCATAATTATCATAGCACCACGTCAGCTGGGGTATTTTAGCCTCTACTACAGAAACCATTGGTCTTTCTTCTATATATTCAAGGTCAATATAAATTTAGTCATTTACAAAATCAATTCCGTGACAGTTCCGTCATAAATGCCAGCAAATGCTTGCAGAAATAGCATAAAAAGACATGGCTAAATGCAGTAATGTTGTGACTAAAGCATATCATTGGCGTCATGCTATCGCTTTTCTTACTTACTTTCGCTGCTAATAATTAAATACTCGCATCTTACGCACACATGCTTGATTAAACAATAACATCACACAAGAACCATCCATGGCATGTATGTAGTTATGTCTTGAGTAGTTAGGCTAATGGATTTTTACTTGTAATAACATTTTTATTAGATGACAATGACGCAAGTGACCAATTTTAGCTCATGTTAGTTTAGCAAGATTAAATTTCGACTTTGATTGATTGGTGGAACTTAATCAGAAAAGGCACATTTGTATTTTTTTTCTGAATTTCTGCGTTAGTTTATTTAGTTTGCCTTTTTTTCACATTAGCATGTCTATTTACATTTTACATAGAATATAGTTAGCTCTTCATTACACTGTCATTTATGTTAACTGTTTGATATCCCTGGTGAGTAAAGAATGTAAATTTTATTTAGATGCTTAGCTTTTGAAAGTGAAGTCTACCATAAATATTTTTTCGCGAATGTTAATGTTTAAATAATCATATAAATTAATACATTCATGTGTTAAGTAATTGTTAATACCAATCTAAACTACAATTAAAATTGTTTAAGTGTATTTGTTAGAGTAAATATGAAAAGGCACGTTATAAATAAAAGTCAATACTTAAGTACAAAGTCATCAACATTTTGGGTTTAAAAGCGAACGTGGTAAAGAAAGCACTTACCTAGCTGGTCTAGCTCTGGATTCTCAAACAAGAAAAGGCATATACATAACTAGCTTATTGTCTCTTTTTTCTGAATGTATTTTTGGACAAACAAGCGTGTTCGTAGTTGAGTGCTGTTCTTTTCATTAACTATTTTAAAACAAGCAGTTATTTCTTCATAAAAAGCATTAATTTGTTTTTGAAAAAGAACTGGTTAGTTTTCGGGCAGTAATTTGGCGGAATGATACACGGTCGTTTGTTTAAAAGGGTTATTATCGTATTTTAAAATGGGCCAAAATACTAATTAGAAATTTGAAGGAAGCAATTAATATTTGCCGACGAAAGAATAAAGATGAATTATGTTATGATCACAGTTCTCTGTAATTCACTTATACCAAAGAGAACGCCATTTACTGCAGAAGGTTTCATCGAATTATCTGAACCTTGGTTTATCTGTTTAGTGTACTAATAAAATAAACAAGTATTCGCCACATTTTGGTTGCATTAAAATTATCTCTATGTTTGTTTTGCCGGATTACCTCCCCTTTATTATGGGAAGACAAATGTTTCATTGTCTGTAAAGCACACACTTCAAAATATACAGAAAAAACATTCCAAAAAAGTTAGCACAGTCACTAAACACAATACTGTCTGGCTATGAAGACAATAAATAAGCACTATTCTCATAATCTGCAGACAAAGTGGAGTGTAATTAATGTCGTTAGAAATAATTTCTTTGGCTCCTAGAAAGATCACCTTGATAGATACTCGATATACTTCGCTTTCATTTAGGTTGCTGGCAGTATAGCCATGTAATCGACAGTAGTTTGTCTGTCGCTTGTCAGAGTGCCGACAAAGAAAGTACATTTAATGTTAAGAACATAGGGGGGAAGGAAAGTAAAATGTCGGCTTGATTATCATGATTACTTACGTAATGGGGTAAAACAGGAAATTACATGGCTTGGCTAGGAAATACGACACAGTCATCCGACTTTTATTCTCATAAACAATGGAAAACTAGACGTTTACGTGCTTATAGGAAATGTTTATCTTGATTCAGTACTTTATCCCGATAGAACAAGATTTTATTTTACCACATTATAACATCGACAAAAACTAAACTTTACGTCAGTAAATAAATCCATGATTATTACTGACACGTGTTTTTTCGACATCAAATCACAGTAGACAAGGAGCTAATCAGCGGCTAAAGAAAACCCTTTGGTTAATTGTCTGGTGACGTAGTATAGAGTTTTGTTATATACTATATTCAAAAAACACTTAAGGGTTTTACAACTTGCATTCGAGGATCATTTTAATTTTATGTATGGTAAGGATCTCTTCCAGCTACCGCTTTAAAATTCAGCTTTTAATATTTTGTCATAATTATATTATTTTATTATGTAATACAGTAAAGTTTATGTATCTTTTACTTTACATCTAAGTTTCCAATGAGATAATTTATTTTCTGTCGACTTAGCGAAAATAAAAGAATAAAATGAAAACCAGACACTCCAAAACACGGATCCAAAACTTTACCCCTTTAAAAAAACTGTCTTCCAGTCTAATAGTGTAATGTATCACGGAAATCTGTTTGTGACCATAAAAATGCATCTTATATGCTTGTTGACATTGCTCATTTGGACTCTTCTCATAAATATCGTATGCTTATTATGAGTTTTTAATTATGACAGCGATTTAAATCTGTTTTGGGGTGATTACTTTCGAATAACCGCGATAGAAAAGATGAGTCAGGGTTAGTTGCCTAAATCCTTTTAAAGTACAACTTAAAACACCATGTTTAATATAAGTTTGTTTATTACGTTTATCATCCGACCAACAGTATTTCAGCTATCTGGAGACGGTGTCTACTTGAAGCAGATATGGTGCCACCTTCACAATTATACATGTAGCTTGTCGAGAACACCAAGCCTGATATCACACCCAGTCACATTATCCTGACACCGGGCCAACCAGTCGTGAATAAGAATATATGATAAAGTAACTCACCTTATGTTTGAATGAGCGTTAGCAAGGAAGATATGCCACCACCATTTCTAACGACTTTGATATGTCACGACCCAGGATCGAACCTGGAGCCTCCTGTGCCTGGGGCCGACGCTCTATATATTGCGCAACCAGTCCGGCTTAGAAAAAGTATTTTCGCTTAAGCGACATATGCTTTAAAGGTCATATTCGGTGTCTTTGAATCTTAACCAGAAAGTCCTTATAAATCATCTGTGAAACTGTTTGACCCACTGTATAATATTGAATGAGAATATTAAGCTACTCAAGCTGTTAGAGAAGCAATGGCAAATGACGTTGTCTAGATGAAGTTTAATCTAATTTGAGAAACTTAATTTATATTCAGTTTAAAGCTGTACTTAGAATGTTTTGTCAATAATTGGGCAATTACAATTTAAACACATTTTGAACCACTTTTGGCGATATAAACGGAATAAACAAATTTCTCATAAAACCTTTCTGTCTTAACTAGATGAGCTGGATCATTTTAAGGAGATCCCATGAACATGGACATTTATGAATTAGAATGCTAATCGTATGTGTTTTTGTTTTAGCGTGGCCAATCGATGACTTATCAGTCAATTGAAGACCTACACATGCAATTAGGTGATGACGCCATAAAACTGACTTCCTGTGAAATAATAACATCCACTTCCAATTCGGGTTATTAGAAACTTTTTGTCAAATACCCGATATCAGAAATAACACTAAAACACCAAAGGAGAAATATAATGGGCTGTCTGAGTACATGTATGAAATTCTGGTTCAAGTGTCCAATGCACGTCAAAAGAAAAATAGCGATAGGATGACTTAAATGAAAACATAAGATACAATCCCGAGGAGTTTAAAGAATATAGCAACTCGCATTAAAATTTAAAAACAACAACAACAACACAACATTAGTCAACGGTATACACATATCTTTTGAGAGTTTAAAAGTCAAAGTAGGGTTGACAAGACTTTGCGATAAAATATAAAATAATGCAAACACTACATTTGTCACACTTGAATGTTTATTCTGAACAAGACCGCCAGGAATGGTTAAAGTGGTGTACATACCCCTAATCTTGCACTTTCTATGAGTGTCCAGTAATGCAAACAAAAAGTAACATTTCATTTTCAACTAGACGGCCCGGTGTATCGCGTTTACTTTGGACTAATCGATTAATTCCAAACGTGAAAAAGCAGTGATATTATTTGAAATAATAATGTCCTGTTGGTATTCAAGATATAGGATATTATGTCTGTGATTAGAAACTCACATGTAATATTAGATTGGAGAGATATATATTATTTAATGACACGGATACAGTAGCACTCAATACTTGGAAGAAAGCCATTTTTAAGATAATAAAAATCGGGTTAAATTCTATCGCTCCAATCCTTCTAAATTACCTAAGAAACCTTTTAATCACTTAAAACATCTAAAACAGTCCTTTTAGAATATTCACGATAAATTTGTACTTGTACCTGTAGACAAAGCTTTAAACAACATATTTTTTGTCTGACGACTATATTACAAAAATGTACTGAATGCTGAGTTATCCACCACCAGTTCTTACTTTTGCACCAACCTTGACTTTCAGAAGTCATTGACAAACATTAGCAGATATTGCATAATTTCAATATCAAAATAGAATCAAAGCAAGAAAAAACTTCCTTCATTGTGCTGGATTCCTAAGCTTCACAAAACACCATACAAGTCACGATTCATAGCTAATGCCAGCTCTAGCACCACCACTCACATATCTAAACTACTTACGTCTTGCCTTACAGCCGTTCGCAATCACGTTATTAAATATTGTGAAAAAGTGTATGAAAATTCAGGAATTAACATTTTTGGTCTATTAAATATTCTTCAGAAGTCTTAGACAAGTTTCGTACTTTAAACTTCATTGCTCTGCAGTTAATACTTACGATTTCTCTACGCTGTACACTTCTTTACCTCATGATTTAATTAAGACCAAATTGATTGCTGTTATTGAGAAAATATTTTATCGAGATTAACGTCTATATATTGCATGTCATGAAAGTAATGCATTTTTACAAACACTTTCTTAGAAAAGTTTACTATGTGGACTTGCACGGATGTTTTTGAAGCTCTACGTTTTCTATTAGACAATATTTACATAAAATGCGGTTATTGGTATCCCTATGGGAACCAACTGTGCACCATTTATTGCAGATTTGTTTTTATACTGCTTTGAACGTGATTTCATGTTAACTTTATCCCCTTCAAACCAAGGCCACATTATAGAGGCTTTCAATTTAACGTCACGCTATTTTGACGATATTCTAACTATAGATAATCCTTTCTTTTCTCAAATGATCCATCTGATTTACCCTCCAGAACTTACCCTTAATAAAGCAAATAACTGACATTTAAATGCAGCATTTCTATACATTGAGATAAATATTTCCAATGACAACGTCTCTACTAAAATCTATGACAAGAGAGATGGTTTCAACTTTAGTATTGTGAATTATCCATATCTTGATGGTGATTCACCTAGTGCTACCTCCTATGGTATTTATATATCACAACTTACAAGGTTTGCACGAGTTTGTACTAAAGTAGATTTAAATGCTAAAAACCGGTTTATTTCTTCTAAACTGTTACAGCAAGGCTTTCGTTTTCAAAAATTAAGAAAGGCGTTTTCAAAATTCTTTCATCGCAATGGTTTTATTGCTTCTAAGTATAATAGCAGTATGAAAACACTTATGCAGAAAGGCATAAGCCATCCTGCATTTTATGGAAATGTTTTATACAAGTTAAAGAAGATCAAGGGTCTCAATAACTTTTCTGACCACTTTACAAAACTTATCAGAAAATGTATTGCAGACAGTTACAACCCGGGAATCCTTCGATGAACTGTATTGCTTGCAATTGACCCTTTTACTGTCAAGAACTTGCATTGCTTTTAAATTACACGATGACTGGACAGGTCGTTGAGACTACATGAAAACAGTGACTTAAAGCCATAATTGTACAGTTATTGTTGGAATTCTTGCCTCTTCATCTCTCTAGTCGTGCCCTAAATAGGTGGGACAACTTGAGCAGTCTCCATACCCTTTGCGTGAGATTACAAAGTAGGTATTATATCGGGACTTTTGGTACCTTTATTACATATAATATGTCAACTGCGGATAAATCCTCGGCTTTTATGATATGTTTTTTTAACGTATTATCTCTAAACAATACTTCGCTTTATTTTGTTGATTTGGGTTGTTTTCTAAAATTCTATGATTTCTTTTGTATTTTTTACATTTCACTTTTGACACTTTGGGCATATGACGTCATTGCATTGTATGACGTCATTATATTGTTCTTATAATATATCAGCGCTTGTACTGCTTTATTTCATTTGAATCTACTCTATCATCTGGAATTTTTAGGTTGCCGAGGCTTGTATCTACTGTACATACTGAACATATGTTGTTAGTTAATTCTATTACTAGTTATTATGTATGTACATTAGTTCATTATATCTGTTTTAACTCCCGATGCAGGTGCTTACTGTTAGTTGTTTCACTTTGACGGGATATTTTTATTTACACTGTTTGTTTGATAGAAAAACCTTCAGGAAATGCGAGGTTGGAGCGCTCCACAAACAAGGTTTAAGCACCCCAGTTAGCCCTTTTGCCGACTGACCGTTCCAAGGCGGTAACTGATGGTTTTTCTTTTTGTGTTTTGTCTCGTCTCTGTGTTTTTGTCACATTTACATTTACCTTGTTTGCCTTTGTCTACAAGTAGATAAAATTTAAATATCTGTGGAAATTTTGATAGGACCTTTTCTTATTTACCTATTCATGGTCAGATGGAATTTAAGTAGCAATGTCTAAGGTAGGTCGAAGTAAATATACGTAGCAATCTCAAAGTATTTGTTCAATAATATCAAACATGAACAAAAAGTATCATGAACCCCGCACTGTATTAAATTTGCATTTGTTTTCATTATATTAACCGCATAATGGCTGCGCATTTTTGAAATCTCGAATATCTTCCTCGTGTTATATAAATGCATATAACAAACATGACTAAAGGATTGTTTAATTGGTTAAATCGTTCAGTCCTTAAAAATGATTTTGAAAATGCCACTTGAATATGTATTAACAGGCGGGTTATTTCATATCACTCTAGGGTGTAACATGCACGGTAATTGTAAAAGTAACAAGGTTGTTTTTTAATAATTTTTTTCAGCAAGGACTAATGGTAGAGCAAAGATATGTAAAACATAAAGTACTTTATTTATTACTTTATTAAAAATAATAAAACACATTATCAAAGGTGGCAAAAATATTACTTCTATTTGAACATTTCACGGAAATGTATAAGGTCAATCAAAATATGAATGAGCAAGTGCAAAACCTATTAAAAATTCTGTATTTTGTTCAGCAGATTTGGGATGCTGAATAATGCATGACGTTTTTTTAGTTTTGGGTATTTGAACTGAGACAATCACAATTATAGCCGTGATGACTTAACAGTGAGTATCGATGTTTTTAAGTTAATAGTTTTAGTCATTTCTTGACAGTGGTACATGTATGTAATATGGCTGGTGTTTGTTTACTATGTATCTTTCAGGAAAGAGGCAAACAAGGTACATTTGAATCGCATTCGTTTCTATCTCAATCTTAAGTTTAAAATAAAGGTGCCACATATAGGTTGTTGTGCCGAAATTAATTTCAAGAACATTCTGTGTCAGTATTAACCAGACAATTGAATCAATTTCAGGATATATCACACGTTAAGTATGCAGAACCGTCAAATTGGGAATTATGCAAAAATACTTGATTGTTAATTGTTTTCCGCTTGTTAGCCATAAAATTAAAAGGGATGCAAAGGGATGCTAACATGTACGGTCATTTTCTGAAATATTAAGTAAATATGCTTTAAGTCAAATATATATAGCAAATAAAAGTAGAAAACAGTACAACACATATACTTTGACATACTTCGTTCTATCGTTGTCATATATTTAAATAAAAGTGTTTCTTCGACTGATTCGAGAAAGCATCCAGAACAAGTTTCGTATATTGTTTCAATATTAACCTTTACTACTTATGCTAGCATCGAAAAAAAGATTTAAGTTGAACAGATTCGTTCTAGACTTTCGCAAAATGTTTCTCCCCCTTGCGAGACTTAAACTAAATCAAGCTGGTGTTTTCTTTGTATGAAAACGAAACCGATTCCATTCCAAATAACCCGCTGTGGAGTGCTCAAATGTATTCTGAATGAGTATTTTTCCTCTTTTCTCTTCATATCCAAATAAATCTAAAGAGTACAGAACCGGGCGGGCGGTCAATCAAACTTAACTCCATTGTTGGAAATGAGTCAGCCGTTGGTAGGACTCACACACTTGTAAGGTTGCCTCAAGGATCAATGGGTTCTTAGTGTGATTAATTATTTTAACCTCAATTTTTACAGAGACTTGCACTTAACACTTTTAAAGCTTTATAAAGAAATGGTATTAGATAAAGCTATAAATACAAATGGATATGTGTCGGTGTCTTTTCGAAGCCAAGGAAACGCGTGAACAATCGCTCATGTTGATATTTATGACGCATAATTCTAATTTCACAGAGTCAGTTTTGTGATCAGTATTAACAGTATATAAACATGATAAGGCCTAAGGCCGAGTGGCTATAGACGCCGATCTGTGACTGCTACGAAGCTCTTTATTTAGTTCGTGTACTGCTAGGAGAAAATATTTATGAAGTCTTCCTTCACATTCAATCCGCCGTTGGATCTAATCAGACATTTTGTCGTAGCTTTTCCTCCACCAGTTGTACGTTTCTTATAAGCATGTCACCAAACAGCGGTATCACATGCCGATCAAATGACGTTTTACTTACTTTGGTTATTTTCAATGTTCAAGCTCGTGGTAGCCATTTTATGAAAAAAGGACCACAATGTTTGTCAATTAATAAATGTATTGGGAAATATGAAATGATATGGCTCCGGATGGACTTTTATTGGAGAGTCATTGTCTTCTCACGGTAGTCTTTAAGAACGTTATTTGTGGCTACAATCCATTCAAACTTACACTAAATTTTAAACAAACACTGGTCCACAATTGAGTCATCCGGATAACTGTCAAAATTCCCTGACTACGACAAGGCAAATCACTCGGCAATTTTCTTGTGAAGGCTAAACGCCACCATCAAGCAACTGATGAACTGATTTGTCAATCAGAGCCATCCAGCTCTTTACGGTGCCAAATCATTCTCAAGATACCGAGTCGGATATTCAGTGCATGTTTCAAAGCCGTGTCAGCAATTAGGGGGCAGCAGGATTGCAAAACAAAATATGATGTCTACCTTATAACTTGCATCAAATGCAACAAACCATACATATTTGTTGACGAGACAAAAATATGTATTAGCAGGCACCAATCAGACTCGAGGACACGGAAAGGAAACACAATAGACTGCCAGTAGCCGAGCACTTTCAAGGCGCTACTCAATCCGAGAAGATATTTCACTTTGTTTTACTGACGCAAACGCAACATAATCCGACAGGTAGCGCAAGGACATACTAAATAAGAAGGCTCAATACGGTAATGAAATTGTTTTATTGTTTTATTGATGCAAAAGCAACATAATCCGACAGGTAGTGCAAAGACAAATAGTGTAATAAATTGGCAACAAGTAATTCACAGCAAATAATGTATCAAATAATGTTACAAAATGCAGCATCTCCCCTAAATGTCCAATTGTCTATATAAGCAAACACAAAAATGAACATTTTATTATTTTACGTTTAAGTAGCGTATTAAAAGTAACCAGCTAGTGTTATTTCTATTTTTCTTGCTCATTCTTTGTCGTCATATCACTTCCTTTTATGCAGTTTCATAGAAGGGTGTGTAATGTTGTGTATACAAATAAAACGAAGGTAAATCAGTATTGTAAAATATATTTCTATGTTTAAAAAAGCATTGTTAACACGAAATAAAGTATTTTCTGGTGATAAATCATAATGTAACAACTTGACATTGGTTTATCGTCAACGCTAAATTAACGAAGAGTCATGTTATCCAAAACAATTATTGAAACACGAGCTCTTTCCCATTCAAATCACGTGAGACAAAGAGCTAATTATCTGTTATAGTCGCTTATTTGATCTTTAAAGGACGTGGCACTTGTTGTAGCAAGGGTTAAACACTGGTGTAATACAAACCCTTAGTAATAATGGTCATTTTCTGTTGTCTTTATAAATCTCAAGAGGCATTTGTAGAGTTTGGAACAAAGGGTGAGTCATCAAAATTATATGTAAAACGACCAAAAGATTACAAATTAATTTAGAAAATATCGACTTTGTTATATTTCATATATTCAAAAATCTTGGCTCTCCTATCAAAGAAAGATATTTTATTTTTTATTATGAAATCATTGTTACATTTTACTTCTTTCGTAAGGCTGATTGAATTGGATTGCTAGGCTAGTTGTTCGTTTATGACTTCTTTGAGACAAATTGAAATTGGTGCACATACTCTGAAATTTCACTTACTTTGAATGTTAAATCGTGACTTATTTTAAAAATACTTTAAAAATCTAAAAGTGTTTTCGTAGCCACCATAAAATATCATATATTAGAGTGCTCTTGCTGTTCTAAGTACAAGATGATTTTTTTTTTGTTTATATTGATGTTGTATATTTTATATTCATATAACACATTACTATTTTAAATGTGGTTATTAGCACAATTTTATTTAGGCCGGAAAACTTTTTAGAAATGGTAAAGACCAATTTATGACAATAAATAACGTTACAAAGGTGCTCACTTAGGCAGTGTGCTTACTATGTAGTTAACGTTAATCAACCTAGATTAATAGAATGTTTTATTATAAAGGCTGAGAATGGAGCAGAGTTTATCATCGAATTGTTTTGTTTCAAACTCTATACTGGCTCTGCTTGTCGCACCCTAATGTTTAAAAAGGCATGACACAAACCCTATGACATAAAACAAAACAACTAATTTTATCATATGGTACAATGTCAAAAGCCGGAAAAATGTCAACTTAAATCTGAAATTGAAACCACATTTACATCATTTTAAATTTATTCTATTTAGAAACCCAAGGATAAATGTCTACGTGAAAACTTGAAAGTTCCTGATCATGGTTTCCTTCATGTTCTTTTTTTACGCATTTTATTTTTTTATCTATTACGTCATTGCATTTTTATCGTATGACGTTGTTGACTTGTTCATATTATACGTCAACGCTGGAGATGTTTTATTCAAAACTACTATATCGCTTGGAACAGTTAAGTTACCGAGGCTTTTATCTCCAGTACATATTGTACATATACTGATAGTTCCTTATAATTAAAATAGCTATTTTGTATATAGTATTATTTTATCAGGTTTACTTAGACGCATGTGCTTGTTGTAAGTCGTCTCGCTTTAATGTGATTTTATTTACACTGTTCGTGAGAAAAACCTAAATCTTCATTTAAATTCACGTCAAATGCAAAACTGTAAGCGTGACCTCGATAATGGGACATACTTACATTCTATGAAAAGGTAAATAAGAAAAGGTCCTATCAAAATTTTCACAGATATTAAAATGTTATCTACCTGTAGACAAAGGCAAACAAGGTAAATGTAAATGTGACAAAAAAACACAGAGACGAGACATAACACACAAAAAGAAAATCCATCAGTTACCGCCTTGGAACGGTCAGTCGGCAAAAGGGCCAACTGGGGTGCTTAAACCTGGTTTGTGGAGCGCTCCAACCTCGCACTTCCTGAAGTTTTTTCTATCAATCTGTGTAAATAAAAATATCCCGTCAAAGTGAAACAACTAACAGTAAGCACCTGCATCGGGAGTTAAAACAGATAAAATGAACTTATGTATATACATAATAACTAGTAATAAAACAACATATGTACAGTATGTACAGTAGATAAAAGCCTCGGCAACCAAAAAAATCCAAATGAGAGAGTAGTTTCAATTAAAATAAAGCAGTACAAGCGCTGATATATTATTAGAACCATATAATGACGTCATAAATGCCATGACGTCATATGCCCAAAGTGTCAAAAGTGAAATGTAAAAAATACGGAAGAAATAATAGAATTTAAGAAAATCAACAAAATAAAACGTAGTATTGTTTAGAGTTAATACGTTTAAAAAATATATCATAAACGCCGAGGATTTATCCGCAGTTGACATATTATATATGATAAAGGTACAAAAAATCCCGATGTTATACCTACTGTGCAATCTCACGTAAAGGGTATGGAGGCTGCTCAAGTTGTCCCACCTATATAGAGCACGACTGGAGAGATGAAGAGACAAGAAATCCAACAGTGACTGTCCAATTATGGCTTTAAGTCACTGTTTTCATATAGTCTCAACGACCTGTCCGGTCATCGTGTAATTTAAAAGCAATGCAAGTTCTTGACTGTAAAAGGGTCAATTGCAAGCTCTGCAGTACATCGAAGGATTACCGGGTTGTAACCGTCTGCTATACATTTTCTGATAAGTTTTGTAAAGTGGTCAGAAAAGTTTTGCGACCTTTGATCTTCTTTAACTTGTATAAAACATTTCCATAAAATGCAGGATGGCTTATGCCTTTCTGCATAAGTGTTTTCATACTGCTATTATACTTAGAAGCCATAAAACCACTGCGGTGAAAGAATTTTGAAAACGCCTTTCTTAATTTATGAAAACGAAAGCCTTGCTGTAAGAATTTAGAAGAGATAAAAGGTTTTCTAGCATTGAAATCTTCTACTTTAGTACAAACTCGTGCAAACCTTGTAAGTTCTGATATGTAAAGACTCTCAGAGCCAATTTGCAAGTGTCGATAGATAAACATAATGATAGAGTGAACATTTTTTGCAACTTTCTACATATACGTATCTATATCAATATCTATAATAATCCAGTTACATCTATTATACATAATCCAGTTACATCTATTATACATGTAGTTCTTTACATATATGCATAAAGTAGTCAGCTGGCCTGTTATCGTTATTACAATTAACAGCACTGAATACGGATGTTGTGAACGTCTTGATTAATTTTTCATTTGGTTTCAGAAATTCACAAAGACCCAGTCAGCATATGAACCGTGCTCTTTCAGTGCACCAGAACACTGGCTTGATGGCATGCTCTACTGAAGAGCTCAATAATAAAAGGTTATCATATAATACAAACGTGCATCTGTAACCTTATCCAGCAGCTCTAATAACTTCCCTACTACAGAGGATATAAAACACACATGATGAGTGTGCTTGTCTGGTGTGACTACTTCCATTGGAAAAGTTGCCTCTGGTTATAAATAAAACAGTTACATATGAACAAAGTCAGTAATTGCTTTGGTTATTTCATAATAAAATTACAGATAAACAAAGTCAGTAATTGTTTTGGTTATTTCACAATACAGTTACAGATGACCAAAGCTAGTTATTGCTGAGTTATAATCACATGTATGTCATTTGCCAAAATGCTCGGCAGCAGGGGGTCAACTACTGCCCAAGGTCACAGAGACCCAATTCAAAGTTTAGCACCATGGTCGGCCCGTGAACAGAATTAGGTGGAGTTGTATGCCATTCAATTAAATTCTGAATGTCATAAATATTGAATATATGTTCTCAAACTCAGTATAATTCTGGGCGGCTTAACGAAAGGAAGCGTATTGTGTCATGAAAAGAAAGTTTTAGCTTAACATGTAATTATTGTTTATGTTGTTGTTGTTTTTTATTTATGTTTAGGACCATCCTTATTTCACATTTCTGTTGTAATATAGTAGTAAAGGTCATGACTCTTTATTTATATGGCCAATATTTTAAGGACAGTTTTTGTTTTATATTCCAAATAAAATTGGAACTATTGTTTTTTGTGATTTAATTTTCGTGTGCTTGTAATTGAAAATTGCCGTTTTTGCTTTATAATTCCTGTTTTTATTTCATTGAGAGTATAATTAAAAATCGAAATTACTATTTAAGTTGTTTATTTATTGCCATGTACAATATTCGAATGATTATAAGTAAATTGGTTATAACACAATTTTTATTATTATATTATTTTACAACCTTTTTTAATATAACAATGTTGACTTCTTAATGAAATTTTTTATTTATATCTTCCTTTTCTTCACATTCTTTCTGTTTTTGAATTGTACTTGAATAAATATACAGGTTTATATAATGACATAACTTAAACAACGTATTTTATAACGTAGGTTTTTTATTTATGACCCTTTCCCACAAAAATAAATAAATAAATAAATACAAAACAAAACGTTTTTCTACAATCAAAACTACAGAGGCCGGGCGTACATACAATATGGATCAAGAAAAGATCCTTGAATGTACCGATTAAACATAGGGTGTAAAAATTGTAAGATTGGCCTGTAATATTTCTCAGATACATTGCATGAAAGATGCCTAAGCAAAGAAGTTATTATGTATTAGAGGAACGCAGAATTGTATTGCCTTGTGAACAGCAAGTCTTCAAAGGAAGACCATCCTATTAACAACATAATACATGTTCAACAATATCCATATAACCCAGTAAATCTTACCGTAGGTGTCTAGTATTGAAGAAAGTACTGACTGTTCTATAATGTCTCCAGATTACCACTTTATCAAAGTAGTCACTAGATTCTGTAATGGTTACATTGATTCGATAATGGTCACGTGATTAGAGAATGCTGCTTAAATAATGGAGTTGATTAAACACATTTTATGTATTGCGAATTAAAATTTAATTATATTACTACGACATTAATAAACTGCTTGTCTATGTGATATGCTTTACTACTGAGGACACCAACAATACTCGTATACAATAACAAAATAGACATTTCCTTACACTGATTTGAACTTTTTACATGTTAGGCTAGATAACCATCCTGTACTATAGACAGACGGGGTTTTCTCCTATTAAATATACCATTTCTAATGACAAAAACTTGTTCTTAAAGCATTTACTTCAAAAGAATCCCAATTCCACATTCTTGTTATGTTCTTTTCTTGTTTACTTGGAAGCTGCATCTGACAAATTGTTAGTTCTTCAATAACATATATTTACATCAATATTTCACTAGTAATTGACAGTAGTTGTCTCCTTAAAATTAAAGTTTGGGTTTTCAGTCGATGAGTGATTTTATGTTGCTTAATTGAGTTTGAATTAGCTTGAACAAAGAGCATTAAAATGAATTGCTCTCTTGTCTAATGTTTGTTCTCCCGATGTTGAATCAAATAAAACATTAACAGACAAGTTAAAGAAATATTACTTGTCGCAAATACGACGTAATATGTTCAGTTGAATTAATTTGATACACATAAAAGAAATTGACAGGTTAAGCCTAATAACCTAAAATAATAACAACGTGGACAATTAACTGTTTTAGTTAGTTTCATTATCAATAATTATTATATTATTAATTAATAATTAATTGCAAATGATTTGACAATAGAAAAATAAATATATTCAATCTTCTTTTTAAAAAAAGAAGACTATTTTCTCAGTTATAAGACCACAATAATAAGATACAAGCTCGGTTGTTTAATCCGGGGACAGTTGCTAGCCAGCACTTGCAAAATTGTTTACCCCAGTTTTAAACACATGAATTAATGCATACACTGAGACCTATTCAAGTACATGTGATTATCAGTATGGTTTTAGAAAAAAAGACAATCAACCGTTGATGCAATGTTTGCTTTGCAATCTATTGTTCAACATTTAATGTTTAATAATGAACGATTATATGCAGGTATGATTGATCTGAAAAAAATGTTTCGATGGTATTTATAAAAAATTACGGTTGTTTAATTTACATAAAATTGGTATTAAAGGTAAGATGCTACGTGTACTAAAGAATATGTATAGTGAAGTTAAGTCATGTGTGAGGCAGTATAATAGCTTCTCTGATTTTTTACATATTATGTTGGACTGAGGCAAGGCGAGGTTATCTCCCCTGCCCTTGTGTCAATGTTCTTGGACGACCTTGAATTATTTTTAAGATCCAACACAGCATCAAATATATACATAAATGATGTTTTATTTAGCGTCGTACTATTTGCTGATGACATGGTCATACTTGGAGATTCTCCTAAAGATTTACAAAAAGAATTAGACTTAATTATTGTCACAATGGAGCTTGGAAGTAAAAGTGCTTAAGACTTATATCATGGTTTCCCGAAAGAGAGGACGGCATTTATCTTCTGAAAAATTGACATATAATGGTAATGAAATGGAAACTATCGATACTTTTAGTTATCTTGGAACAGTTTTTAAGCATACGGGTTTTTTAGTTATAATATTGACCATTTGGCGAGAAAGGAAATCAAACCAGTGAATGTATTAAGTAGTAACTGTCGAAAAATAACATTGACTCCTAAGTCCCTGTGTCAATTGTTCGCTGCTTTTGTTGGTTTTATACTTAACTACTCATGTGGGTTGTGGGGGTTTGTGGGGTTTGTGGGGGTGGGGGTGGTCTGCACAAGCAAAAGTCTGAAATGTCTGCCCTTAAATTTTTGTAAAAATATATTTAATGTCCGTTCTAGTGTATGTACTGTAGCTGTATATGCAGAACTTGGACGTTATTCTTTATTTATATCACTCGTATTGCGAGAATTGGGTTTACAATGCAAAAACCTTATTAGACAGGTATGATTTATTTCAGAAGTGTTTCATCAAAATTCAATTAATAAGAAAACATTCCCTCTGATATTTAAGAAACGTGTTATTGAAACTTTTGCACAAGAATGCTATGGCTTATTGAATAGTAATAATGTATTAGATTTTTATAAGAATATAAAGGGCATGCCAAACTACGAACCATACTTTGATATTTTTACCAAATGATCTAAGACATTTTTTTACAAAAATGGAAATTTCTGCACATTCTCTAAGAATTCACACTGAACGATTTTCAAGAAATCCTGTATCTAGAGAAAGCAAATCCTGCTCCTTTTGTACTAACAGAGACATTGAAGATGTCCTTCATTTTATTTGTATATATACAGAGATTTAAGAAGAAAATACATCAACTCAACTATGTATAATAGACCGTCTGTATATAAAATGTGTTTGCTGTTTGATTCAAAAGATAAGAACATACTTATTAATCTCGCTCTTTCTATCAAGAAAGCCACCTTAGTAAGAAGGAACATAAATGTAAATAATACATAAAGTTCATTCTCTAATGTTGTTTCTTTTATGTCTATTATAAGGCAACTATTACACAAAAAGCTTAATATATTGTTATTTTTATTTCTTCTCTTTCATATAAATAACTAAACCGGATACTATATTCGTATATTGTATTTATAATACGATGATGAACATGAGTAGAAATCTGAAAAAAAGTATGTTCTGTTCTGTTCATGTTCATAAAACAAAACAAAAAGATACATTGTTTATAACAAATCCCAGTAGACTTGTTAACGTTCCTGGGTAGTCACATCCGAGAAATCCAAACTTTGGTTTCTTGTTAATCATCACACTAACATGCAGTGAATTCTAATGGCTTTGTGTATTAAACAGCTTTATGTCTATTACGCTAACTGTGCTAACTGTTTTAAGTTTTGGAGAAAGTTAGAGAGAATTTTAGAAATTGAATTAAGATTCCGTCAAATGCATTACTTGATATGTTTAGTCAATAATATGGCAATTTAAATGTAAACAAGTTAAGTGTCACTTTGCAAGTTTCAGAAACACTAAGTGGATATACGAATTCAGTTTTAATTTTGTCTAACTGGTTCAAATATAATTTTAAAAGAGGAACTAAGAAATTAATGTATTTATGAATTGCACTGGTTAAATGTCAAAACATGGATTTCATCGTATTGCGGTTTGGTAGATCGTAAACTATGAAAATGTATTTTAAAGAGTACAGTTTTTACAGTTAATCATGTAAGATATGATAAAGGGAAAAACTGGTTGATATTTAAAAAATATATTGAGTTTTTAGCTAGCAAACGACAGTGTAAAACATGCAAAGAAATTGATTAAAGTTAAAAAAGGGCTGATATGATACATAAAAAATTTTAAAAAAAAAATACAGTTAACACTACGGAACGGTCAATCGACAAAAAAGACCGGCTGATGGGCTTAAACCGGTCTACAAAACATTGTTTACATTATTGGTTGCAGTAAAAGCTCAGTTTAACTATATTATTTAAAATAGTTTACATAGTATAAACCAATCTATTTCGAGTTGTTTCGGTAAATGTTTTCTACAATGACCAATGGACAATTCAACGCCAGTTTATTTCCACTATTTATGGTTTAGATCGTTTGATGTGACGTTACCAGAAAAATATGTTAACTTGTCATTTAAACGTTTGGATTATGGAAGCGGTTTTCGCACATCACCTCATTTATAACTTGCAACAAGACTGTTCATTTTGCAGTATGTATTCGTTTTTTATTCCATTGACCGAACGAGGACTCAGTATTTCTTGACATTTCGATTATCTTGCTCGTGATATACTGATAACTAACTCTCCATGACTAAACGATAATGCTTGTTTAAATTACTACAACGTTGTGTTCTTTACGACAAAGATTGAAAAGCCCCCGTGGAACCTTCGCTGGCACTCGAATGGCTTCCTATTCCTCCGGGCTTCAGGACCAATTTAATCCAGAAACGTGACAATAGAACTATTGTTCCAGACAGCTACGATCCCCGTGACAAATGTATCAATAAATAATATCATCAAGTAACTAGTCCGCCCATTGTCTGTTCATCTTTTAGCCATCCATCAAGACTTACAAGTCGGGCATGTGGTCAGTGAGAAAATTGTGGCGGACATCGCTCATAACAGGTCACTAATAAGCTTTCTCGGGACCTTGGGGACTATGGAAGTACATGGGGTTGGACAGACTCGAGAGATCTCGCGCTTAACAATTTGACACAACACTATCAATGGCAAATAAAGACGGGTAAAACCGACATTTCCATCGAGTTGACTAATGACACTAAAGTTTCTGTCCGTCATTATAGTGATAGCCACGACGGCAAGGACTAATGACAAAGTATTATTAGTGTCCTGGCATGCAGTGAGTCAATAAAAATACTCATTAACAAATAGCCGAAAGTAGCGAAGATACTGTCTTTACAGGAGCATTGAAAATATACATTTTGCGGGAAAGTGGGAGGTCACGGAAAATTGTATTTCGTGAAAAGCAGACGTCATAAATGTTTTTTTTTTATTTCATGTCAAATATTTCAATGAATATGTAGGTAGGGTAAAGGCAATGAAAACATTTTTGCAAGAACGCAGCTAAGCGTAACGGTATCATGGCAATATCTCATTAATATATCTGTTATCTTATCACATTCTGTTCATACATTACTAATACCAGGCCACGCTGGAGTTTTCTTCTGTAAAACGAACCTATTTCCATACCATCTATGCCGCTGTAGCATAAATTAATGTATTTGGGGTACGTTTTCTTCTTTTCTCGCCGTATCCAAATAAATCAAAAGAGTACAACCCCCGGCGAGAAGACAGTGAAAGCGAGCACCATTGTTTAGTATGAGTCAGTCATTGTTAGAACTTATACACTTGTAAGGCTGCCCTGATTGTTGGGCTCTAATTCTGATTAATTATTTTAACTTCCACATTTTAACATTTAAGGGGACATTGTTTACTAGCATGTTTAAGATTTCTTAAATACATCGTGCTGCATTTGGATATAACTAAGGGTTATATTTTGATGTGTTTATAATAATCGGATTTCTTAAAATGTGTGCATAAACCATTCGGTTGTTACGATATAAGTTTTGATGAAAATATGCGTTCAGTTCAAAGCTACCCCAAGCATGACAATGACATACAGAATTGAGTTGTTATGTCGACAAATTCCTGTGTAAAACAGTAACTCTGTACTCATTGGTTATACATGTACAGAAAACAGAAGGGTATTATTTAAAAAACGTTTAGAGATGTGTTTTCAAAATAGATTTAAAGGTTGAAATTTCTGCATAAAACAATTGATCAATTCTTTTTACATGAAATACCTATTTAGGTAGAATTATAAGTGATAAAAGTTTCAATGGTGATTGTGCTTGTGCATCTACTGGAAAGAAAGGGTTAAGCCAAATGGAACGCTTTTGAGGTGGGGTGGTGTCTGGTCCATATGAGCGTCATGTGCTGCTAAATTACATATAGCCATATATCCTACTTAAATTACGTGACATTCATAAGCTTTAACAATAAATTTACAAAGTTTAAACAATTTTCATGTCCTTATATAAGTCACTGGTGCTATCTGCTCAGTGTGTAACTTTGGGGAGGGGGGGGGGGGGTGTCGGGATATACAAGTGGTTTAGTCACTGGTGCTATCTGCTCAGTGTGTAACTTTGGGGAGGGGGGGGGGCGGGATATACAAGTGGTTTAGTCACTGGTGCTATCTGCTCAGTGTGTAACTTTGGAGGGGGGCGGGGGCGGGGGCGGGATATACAATTGGTTTAGTCACTGTTCGCTGTCTGCAACACTATCAATATTTAGCTAATGATTTTGCATTCATAAGTATGAGTTTTTAGTTTTGTCCAGCTTAGAACCGTGTGATCTTCATGCCATGGGTGTTGCATATAACATTGTCCTCAGGCGGTTGTGAGCACTTATAAGGAGTAAGCAAATTGTCGCTTTCTGATTGGTTAAAAACATGCTTGGAACTGCCCATCGAAGAATTAAGTCTGCTATGAGTTTCGTTTCGCGTCCGATATAAGCTAAACGATGAAGAAAACTGGTGACAAACAATCGGTAACATAGTATCACATAATGACTTATTGAAAATACTTTCATGTTCGAAATGCACATGAACTGATTTTGCATCAAACTTTGTAAGTACCGGTACATGTAGATTTATGTCATTGGGGCCTTGGTAGCAAATTAACCGATTATTAACAATTTAATTATCATAGTGGTAAACGAAGCACAGTTTTAGTAAATTGTTATATAAACGTAACTATCTAACTTTTCTGTAAATTTCTCTTATAAAAATAGTATATAAACATACCCTACTGTACATACCCTATTGTACCCGCTTGTAGCAAATGGTGCATAACTGCTAAATGATGTATTCACTTACAATACACTCATGAAACATTTGAATTGCTTGTAGAAATAATACAGGTATAACATAAATGAATATTCATATTCTCTTTAATCATGTTTTTCTGTAAATACTTGGTCATTTTGTACTGTATTATATACTGCCATCTTCTCCAACTTTTGTATATCGTTTTGTACTTGGCAATAGCAAAAATGGTTATGTCAATAAAATTTTGAATTGAACTAAACCTGAGACTGACTGTGAATGACTAACGTACAAGTGTTCACGTATGCCATATTGAACAGGCAGATGGATTCGATGGGTAATTGGATTGCAGATTTCTGTGAAACACTGGATAATTCGCTAACTAATTGCGGATTATTGGGGTCCCTTGTGATCTGAGTTTGACGCCAACTGAGCGACGCTAATCACGTGGATAAATCAGAGACATGGCCCTTTTAACACTCATTTAATTTATCATTGGCCCACCGCTAGGATTGTCAACGAATTGGAGACACGTTTGATAGATTTGTCAAAGCACGTGACAGCACAGCGCCAAGGTCAAAAGGTTGTCTGGCTCTTAGAGTGCAACACGAATTACATTACTGTGTTCCTGGTAATCAACCAGAAACTCTCAGGGAATCTTATCATCACTTTGTTATAAAATATTTCAAATTAAACGGGTCCTCGGCAATATTTGAAGTGTTATATCGTGTATAGTGATCAAATGATAACAGATAATAATAAAATAAAGCAGAAGATGAATATGTGCCAATATAATATTGAGAGTCTATCATGTTAGACAAATAAGTTTGTCGATATCTAGCCGTAAATTTAATCCATGTATTAGAACTACTTTAGGCTTTCATTTTTGTCCAATTTACTAATATATGGCCTTCCACATTTTCATTGAGTCTATAAATAATGTTATGACATCGCCATGTTGTGACCCAATTTTTGTAAGCTAATGTACATATCCATTATTTTCGCGCAACGTCTGATAAGGGATATAGCGGGGATTTTAACATGAATAAGTGATAGGACCAGAACTCGTTCAGCAAAGATACAAGTGCACCGAATCATTGGTTATGATAGAAAAGTCGACATAATAATAACTTGAAAGTATGTTCGTTATCGTTTATCACAAATATTGTCGTAGTTTTTTTTAGAATGTTTAAATGACAGGCCTGTAATTCTAGTTACAGGCGAATGTCATTTAAATGTTTAAAAAAAAATAGTTTACTTAATAGAATGTATTTGTAACACTTAATCTACATCTTAAAATACGCATCCTGTTAAACTGTTGAGTAAATTCGTGTGTATCTTTGCTAACTTTAATTTTGTGATTTGTATAAATTAATTCGCATCCGTAACAATGGTTACGCTGTGAGTTATACAATGTCACCACTTTAAGTTTTATAGAACGTTTGTCACGCATGTGTATTGCGTGATTATTCCGATTTCTTGAATACTTTACACAAAGATAAAACCAATATGGAAACCTTCATTTATGACAAAACAAGTGTTAACGACAATGCCAATGTTATTTTATAAAAATAAAGACTTTTCAATGAAAAATGTGAATTTTAAAAAGAAAATAAAAATTAAAAAGAACAATAAAAAAGACACTAGTAAACGAAAATGTCACATTAAATAGGATCGATTCACATTGATGGGTTGTAAAATATTAATTTATATATATTCAGTTGTAGCCTGTACAACGTTATTGATATATATTAACATGCTTTTTTAAGATTCGCTTGAAGCTTCTTATATAGGAACAATATACAGTAACATGTATACGGTTATAACACACCAATATACCAGTTCGAGTTTTGTTCGAGCCCCGGCATGTGAGGTTTTATGGGTAACATGTGGGGCGCCAGTGGCTCTACCCAGGCATACATCTGAATTCATCGCCCACCTATAATTAGCAGGACATCGCCAATATGATCCTATATATAAAAAGAATATGCGATTTTCTAGATTGGAAACAAATTTGTTATGTCCAATCCCGAAAATAGAATCTTCTTAAATGTACACAGAGCGTGAGAGTAAATTTTATTTATAAAATATATATAAAATAAATACCATGCATTATATTATTTTAACGCAATATCATGTTCACGAAATACTGTAATTAATATAACAGAAGTTCAGCATTATGATAAGTATCCTTTGCAACTGACACGAGAATATATGTTCGAAACAAAATTCAATTACAATTTCTAACAACTAACGAGCGAATTGGAAAAAAAGATCGATTACCAATTTTCAGATCTCAGACAGTCTGACGTTAATGCGGCATGAGGTGTTGATTCGACCGTAATACAAATTAAATCCTCGAACCCTTTACAGTAGTCCCGCAGGGGGTTAGTCCCATGGGTGCACTTACGGCCACGGTCCGGTCAAGCAAGAAAGACTTCACTCTCTGCTGACCAGCTGTCCAGATGGTCGAATTGGGATCATGATGGATTGCAGGACAAACAAACAGCATCCGTCAGATGAGACATACGGTGTCAGTGTTATTGATGTTTTCGTCAACAAAGGGCCGCTGTTGGGTGTCATGGTGCAGTTAGAAAAATAATTTTGATCCAGTTTAATTGACAGGGTTTAGTTGGTGTGAGATTTTGAGAGGACTCGTGTCAGCCGGGGTATACGGTTGTGTATGGTTGTAATACAAACTTCCTACTTTAATCTTTGTGTATAGTTGTAATAATGTAAATTAGTTTCACATTCTATGCTTGGTTTGCATTGGTATTTCACTAGCTTATATGCGTTGTTGTTATTTATAGTTGTAGGTCGACTAATATAGCTCTACACGTAAGGTAGTGTTGTTTATTGATATTTTTCTTAAAGCAAAAAAAAAAAAAAACACAAAACAATTACGTGTATGTCCAAAAGTGTACATGTGTCTGGTATAAGACTTTGAAAACAACTATGTTTTTGCTAGAAAATGTATTTGTTTAAAATATCTTGAACGTTATGCGTTTTTGTCGAAAACATAGCATTCTTTTCAAAGACAAAATAGTATTGAAATCTGATATAAAACTGAATGTCATCGCTAACATTCGGTGGTAAAGTCTGATATAAAAACAATTTTGCATTTTTTTTTCTTACCGGAATAGTCACAAAATTATTGAAGTGTAATTTGTGAATTAAGAACTAATCTTGGGTGGATTGTTTGGTTTGTTTGGTGTAATTTGCCAGATAAAGAAAAAGATAAGTTATCTCTGTAGATATATAATAGTTTCTTCCTTCCATCTTCCAATCAGGCTAATAACAGCTCTATCTTCATCGTGTCATTGGTCTGACCATGTTTAAGTAAAATTAATAGTTTAAAAAGAAGTGCCATATCTTTCTGAAATCCGGCTCGTGCACAATAATTGGCAAATACTCTGAATCTTCAATTACTAGTAATTTTCTTGTGTAGCCTGGTCAGCATGTCCAATACTGCATGACTATGCCAGTTGTTGTTTGTTTTGTTGTTATTTTGTTTGTGTGTATTATGTGTGTATTGTGTGTGTTGAGTGTATGTGTGTTTTGTTTGTTTTGTTTGTTTGTTTGTTTGTTTGTGTGTGTGTTTTGTGCTGTTGTTGGTGGTGTTTTGTGTGTTAGTTGTTGTTATTTAGACAAAGCCCTCACAAAATTCCTTCCGCATTTTGACCCATTTCGTACTCACACAGAACATTTCAGCTTACCTCTCCTACACAAGGTATCATTAAAGGCACACGCACGCACGCACGCACGCACGCACGCACACACACACACACACACACACACACACACACACACACACATACATACACACAAACACACCTCAAAAATTACTGAGTAGTATTTAAAAATAGCTAGTGGGGATTCTTGTCCGGATAGGACAGTAAGGGTGTTCGTTTTTATGCCCGGATAAAACAAAAAGGCGATAATGTGTTTGGTCCGGTAGGGAAAGTAAAGTAGTGGTTAAAATATCTGGTAGATGGAGAGGCCGGCAGGTTCAAGCACTTGTCCTGACTTGATATTAAAAAATATTGGTGTAGGGATTTTGTCCGCGTAGGAAAGAGACGAAAGAAGTTGTTTGTGTAGAAAAAGTAGGGTAAGGGGTTTTACTCCGGTTTTGAATAGATATAGGGATGGTGGTTGTCCTGTCCCAACAAAATGACTGGACGGTTTTTGTCCGAAATGTTTTTGTTTACATCTCGTACAACACCTTGCTGTATTTTCATAATGTTCACAACAATTATACACATTATTCCTTATTACTAAAATGCATTGCCTTTGACATTGTCTGATCTCATTCTTTATATCGCATAATTGACTGATGTCATATTTAAGGACCAGTTAATGCTTTTGCGGAGCATAATATCATCTGTCTTCAATTGAAGCAACTTTCTGGGGCAGTAATAATTCCAGTTCATTTTGGAAAAAAAACGAAGTAATGGGAAGGGCTAACAGAAGATAAAATATTTAGGATAGTAATTCAGTATTATGAGATATTTCATTGATCTCGGAATGAATCCCGCATGACCCGGCTTGTCAGCACGAATTACGCTTGATTTAGGAACGCGCTCAAAACTTGAAAATAGGATTAAATACCAATTATAAGTCATTTCGTATTAAACGCTTGAGATAATTGAAATTTAGGCTTTATTTCAATATTTGACAATCATAAGGGACCCATGGGGCATGTTTGTGGGGATTTGTGTGCTTTGAATACTATTAAGAAGTACTTTGATGCTGTGATGAAGTTGATACGCGCTTGGGCTATAGTGGGGACGAGCTTCATGCACGCGTCGTCAATTTATGTAAACACATCCATAAATATTTAATCCATCATAAAGAACATGTCAAATTGTCATACACGACTTTGAAGTCGTAAATGAATTTATTGTTGTTGTTTCGGATTATTGTTGTTGCTGTTGTTGTTTTTTATTTATTTTATTTTTATTATTATTATTTTTTTTTTTTGCTTGACTCTCTTTTGGCTTGCAATGGCATCACTATCTATCTTCTTTTCCATTTTATTTACAATTAAGAGGACCAAACGCGGCAATTTTGATGTAGACTTAACACATCGGCGCATTGATATAAATGTATCAAAATAGACCATAAGACATAACCACAATGTGTTTTACCTTGCAATGCTGGTTAGGCCCCTAAACCTAGTCCCTTACTTACAGTTTAAATCAGTAACATTATTCACTCGTATTTTAAGGCTGGTATCCGACATTTTTGTGTCATTTCTTCTGAAACAACCAAATGAATTATAGTTGCTTGAAAAGATCCCGCAAAATGCTGTTTATTTATGTTTTACATCTACGTGAAAAGTGAAGCATAACACCCAACACGACATCACAGAGATGTATTTCCTATCTTAGCCACGCTGCACAGTTATTTTTCTTTAAAACTAAGAAAACCACGTGACCATGTACTTCAGATATCAGTTATATCATCATCCGGGTAATCCGCGCTAACGTCTTATCTACTTTTAGCAGAAATCCCCATCGTGATTATTTTATTATATTATTATTGAAAATAAAATTTGGAGCAATGTATTTGTACTTTCTAACAATTTATGTAATGCCTAAAGGTGTCATCTTTTCAGACTGAGGTTAAAGTGTATGTAGATATTAAGTCAATATTCTCAAAACAGGGTACAGATTTTGTTAGATACATTTTATGTATTTTATTTAGGCAAATTGTCGGATCCCTCATTTAAGAGCCAGACACAATTAACATTTCTCTTGTACTGTTTTCGTTGTAAAGTTGATCATTACTTCAGTACATAAATCACACATCGCACACATTTAATTTACCCATGGATATTACATGTCGAACGTAAATGTTTCAACTGAGTAACATCGCAAAAACGTGATGGTGACAGCATCGAGTTCATAAATAGCAATCATTAGAAATTATTTATGCCACGATCATTTTTCATATTATCTGCGTCACTTAGGTTGTAAATGTAAATGCAGATATTATTCTAATTTGGTTCTTTGCACGCGCGCCGAAAGGTGGTATACATGTATCTGCTCTAATCAAAACCATGGTCGGATTTAGCCCCTGAAATTGTCCGTGAAGGTATTTTAACATTTCATGGTGTATCAAATCTTAAAAAATTGAAATTAAACAATTTGTGTAAAAACATACTTTCTATATAAAACGCGATGAAATTAAACTACTTGTGTAAAATGTCGTAACTAAGGTTCTGGCAATCTGATCCAAACACAGCTTTATTCTTTATTGTCGACGTTCTGGAGAATCTGTGCATTTAATGCAATGCATTTTTATGGGGACAATAGTATAGCTGGCAAAAACAGGAAATCGCAGCTGTTCTGTGGGAACTTTTTCAGAGATAAGAACAGAGCATTCCGGGTTTTTTTAACATTGTAGCTTGCAACAAAATGCGAAGCAAGCAATTATGAAAAAAAGGCTTGCATTTATATGAATTCGCAGCTGTTTGGCGAAGTATTGTTTAGGCAAAGAAAACGAGTATACCGATGTTTACAATGTAGCTTGTAAATACAGATGTATTACAGAACATGGAAAACAAACAAAGTGGCAAAAGCTTCATTTTCTATTTGAGTTCTGGTTCGTTACTGTCAAATGTTACTGTTATTAATCGATTGTGTGTGAGTGTTTAGTTCCCAGGATAGTCATGTAATTGTTTAAAACAAAGGTCTCACACCTTAGCTCTTTCTTGTCAATAGTACGATGTGCTTTTGAAAACATATAACACTATAAGATAATATCGTTCATTGTAGGTCGCATGGAATTGTTCATTCAATGGCACTCAGTATTATTCTCATCACGCATTACTTCCGGTTACAGACAATATGTCACGTGACCATAGTTATAATGTTCAACCTCCCATCACACGCATCAAGAATCCCCAGCGACGACAAGGAATATCTAATAGTCATTGAATCTTACGGTATTTGCTCAGCCTGCCCCAAGATTTGGATCATTCATTCCACATGACAATCGTGCTGTATTAGTTTCCGTTTAAACATTGAAACATCTTTGCTTGATTGCAACCCAATCCACGTTCAATATTGTTATGAGCTCTTGAATATCTCAATTCAGTTTGTTATGATGACGAGATAATACAATACGGAGGACTTGAGTCAGACCCGTCTTATATTCCGCAAAGTTTCCGTTCTTCATGCTATTCGATACAGTAATTGCACATCATTAAAATGAAATGCATGCGTCTTGCGATGTGATTGTCCGTCAACAAATATGTTTTAAGAAATTCTCCTGACATTCAAATTTAAGCAAAATTTAATTGTGGAAATAAATAAAGATCACTAGCATCGTCCCTTTTGAGCCAAACTTTAAAATATTCGGATGGCTTTCATTCCCACACGTCGTTTTTACCATATTGAAGCTGATCTTCCTAATTACATTTCAAACAAATTTGAATTGCCACTGCCTGGAAAATGCATACTACGAAAACTTCGTGCTTTTAGTTGGTTGCCATTGCGATAAAATATGTTTGACACTCGTCGCCTCTAACTACGATGGTGTTCGAAATATCCGAATTGAAGTTATCCGAAGTGGATGACAATTGTTTCATACAGCATAGTCTTCAGGGGATTCTAGTGTATTGTCTAATGCCGAGTATTCACCCTTTACCCTATTGTTTTACTATGTTACAGGCACTCGTCATCCCGTGAGTTCGGGTTCATTGTTTAAATAATATTTGACAATGTGTCTTAAATGCAGTTGTTTTGTTATATTAGTTTTCGTTTATGTATTTATATATTCGATTGTACCGTGTTTTTAGTCTTAGTTAGTAAGACTGTTTGCTTTAGTCCGGATAATAGGCTACTAGTATAGTTAAAATATTCGAGCTATTATCCTCAGAACCTTTTTAAATGTTGCTGACCTGCTTTAAACAATTTTCAGATGGCATAATAACTCCATGCATATTCTAAGTGTGTCATATTTTCTATTTTATTTGGTTTTATAACTTTAATCACCTCCACAAGACAAATGGATAACAAACGCTGCATGGGCACTATATAATCCATAAACAAATATGCTCATTTAATGTTTTATTTTGGAAATTTGTGTCATGACTAGTAATACGCAATGCACGTATTTCTCAAAACTTAAATATGCGACCGGTTGTACAAAGAAAATAATCACTCCGCATTCTTTCATTCTTACTCATCGGTTTAATTAAAAGCAAAGAAATAATTCTACTAATTAGCTTTTACTGACATTTTGCAAATCAATACATGTCTAGACAGGGACACAATAACCCTCATCATGCTACTAACAGTTCAAATTTCTTGTTTATGCTGTAAGGATTTTCAGTAAGTCAACAAGCTATCCTGATGTAGCCTAAAATAGCAAATAGGGTAGATCTGGATCAGACAGATTTCACTTTTTGCCTAATGAAATCTTGCACAACAGTCTAAGATGTAAAACGAAAGCTTTCACATTTGTCTGCAATTAGTTGACAATTATGTGAACATCGGGGAAATCTAATTAATGCGCCGCTGGGTGCCGCGTCCGACTAATTGCAAACACAGTGAATCAAATGAAGATTAAGAACAAGATGATGCTGTCTGCATTTTTTAGGAAATGGATTTCTTTAGTAAAATCAAAGAGCAGTTCTGCCATAACACATGTTTGGCTTTCAGTAAACTTATGTTGTTGTTTTTCTGTTGTTGTTGTTTCCTTTTTTTTATCAAAATTCACATTCCGGCTCTGCTCATCGTTTGTTAAAATGATAAGTATACACAAGTATTTTATCAATAATATAATTTGGCATGTAAAATTAAAGAAACTGATAGCACGACTTAGATTTATGCTTTACACATTTATGCTGCTTCGAAAGGTCCATAATGGAAATAAGCTTATACTAATAGCTTACACTAAAGGGTTTTAGTAAAAGCTTATTTCCATTGTGACCCTTTTGAAGTTAAAGGGCGTAGGGGGTGGGAGTGTAGCGGGTGACAAATCAACAATAATAAAACAATTCAATACCTGTCAATCGATGGGAAATAACTCTGACAGACAAATATTTATATATATCTCAGAGTTATTTGTTCATTTTACTTGTAATTGTAAATGTTACGAAATTCACCTCTAAGAAGCATATATATTAGAAGTTGTAGAGTTTTATGTCAACTACTTTAAAGTGTCTGCTCAAATACGATTACAAATTTGGCAAATTCCCCTAAATCTCGTTCTTTGTTTTTCTGATATTATTGCCTGCTACTCTGACATTAATTTAGATTGCCAGCATAGTGCACAGTGACGTTCTCATGGTTGTGTGGAAAAAATAAGTCACCGGTTAGCTGTCATTTCTCGAAATACGTAAATTGCAAAATATCCATTGTCTTGGCAAAATTGACATCTGTTTCTGCGTCATCGGTACTTTTTTTTACAAAGATGTCGATAAACACAGCGCATGCACACGGAGGAGTCGTTATTTTTGCCGGCGAAAGGTATGTAACTTTCTTTTAAACCTAAACATTTGGTTTGTTTACATTCAAAATTTTTGTGATCATCTTGAATGATGTTTATTTATGTTATGCATGAAAAATGACCTTTATTAAATATATTTTACTGTATTGTCTAACCAACGCCATGTTTGTTCAACATTAATCTCTATTAAAGAAAGATATTGTATCTATCTGTTTGATCTGTCTGCATATTTTTAATGTGTTTTACTGACATTTTTTAATAATGAAAGTAGTCATGAGGATATGATTATCATAAGGAATTAGTAACAATTCGCCACAATAACGATTTTCCACACAACGATTCACCACAGATGTATAACGACAAGATGTCACCATGTCTCTAAACGAGAGTTATCATCATTTAACATTTGTTATGTTTGCAGTTTGTCAATTAAGGGACAGACTTCTGTTAATTATCCTTGAATACTTCCTTTAATTAGAAACAAATGTTCACAGTTTGTCAATCATGTTCATTTGTGTGTGCATCTATGTTGATGTTTTCCTTTCATTCATGTTCACTTATTTCATTCACAAATTCATGTCCTTATTATATTGTGATTATATTTAATTCATGTTGTGATGTTTTGCGTTTTTTATTGTTAAAAAGTTATTGTGTAGCCCTATACAGATATAAAATGAGTGGAAATGCGGCTAACTTTAAGTGCCAGTTAACAAGTCAGTTTTCAAGTATTTTCCGTATCAATATCATTTGTCACACCTGTTGCCTATAATTTTACTACTGTGGGGAATCATTATTCATCTGTGGCCAATCGTTATGTGGCGAATTGTTGTAATACCATCATTAGTACCCACCCCTTAAGGTAACAGAACAGAAAACTCTTAGACGACTCACCTTGATTAATTTATATATATATATATGTATATATATCAGGGTTCGACATAAGGACCGACCGAACGACATTCACTAGTAGATTGGTTGTTCTGTTTAGCTTAGTCCTAGGCTAGCTGGACTGACAGGTCGTGTTCTAAATCGAACAAAGTTTGCCGAAAATCCGCCTATGAATGAATCAAAAGTCAAAAACTATTTATAATGGTTAAACTCGGTCGCTATTGACGTTTGTCGATACAGTTTCTTGGGAAACTCGTGTGCTATATTTAGCAGTATATTTAGTTACAACCTTGACATGCGTTCACTCATTGGCTAGTGTTTTCAGAACGAGGCTTTTTTCGCTAATCTGAACACCTCAGATAATTCATGATTCATCTCTCGGATGTATGTAGGTAGTCAGATTACCTTGGCCACTTCCCTAAATGGGACTTCTTTTGTGACAGACGCCCAAACAAAGATGGCAGATCGGATGACAGCTCACTATAGGACGATGCCCAAAAAAACTTCACTTTGTGGGTGCTTCAAATTTAAATTATCCAAGTTAAATTTACCCGGCGCAGCAAAGACACAGCTGCCAAACGACTCCATTGTTTATGTTTTGTGCGAACTAAATTTTAAGCATATTCTTCCAACTTCCAGCAAACAGAACGATTGTGATTACTGTACGTATCATTGCATCTGAGGACGGAATTACCCGAGGAGTTTCGATTGCTTTTTTCCCACGCACTTGTCAAATATCCAATGTCGTAATACTAATTGTTAAACGGATACGAATGCTTATTTCTTTACCTAACTGTCCTATTATGATTTATACTATTTCAATAAAAATTCGAGGAATACAAATGCACAAATACTATCTGTAATGTTGGGATCTCAAGTATTACAACAGACTATAATATGGTTTGTTTATAATGGACTATGCGCAGACGACCCAAAAATGTCGAGCAATGTATTTAAGTTTGGTTTTTCGTCAGAAAAAAAAGACGGACGACAATACGAAACGAAAGAGGAAGGATGCTTTAAAGAAACTGAAAGACAAAACAAAGCGGATAAGATTGTTTTGTCCAAAATAAACAGATGAGTTTAGTTGGCTAGATTTAGAAGAAAAGAGCAATCTTATGTTTTGTAAGACATGCAGAAAGTATTAAGAGTGTGGAGGATTTGTTGGCGGTAAGGTCAATTTCAGGATAGATAATATAAAGGGGCATTCTGAATCTGAATCCCATATATCTCACCAACGAAGATATGATCTTTAGTAAAGTTCGCCGCTCACTACTTTTGTTGCATCCTATACTGGGGAAATAAAGCAGGTTGACAATCAGTCATGTGAGTCTAGCCTGTTCAGTTGTGTGAAAACGTCTAGTCATATGGGTATACTTAACTTTCTAGTCATATACATGTAAATAACAATGTATGATACCTGTAATTGTATTAGACTAGAAAATAAAGTATAATCATATTAGGTATTAGAATTTCCCCAGTTGCATAAATAGAATGTTCAGTTTCATACTAATTTTCTAGTCAAAAATGTCTCGTACTTAGTTATATTGGTATGTTATTGCAACACAATGCTTGAACTCATATAACAATTTGATTTAAGTGTGACTTGTATGTGTACTATGCGTTTTACATTTTGGTCTAGTCCAGTTTAGGTCAGGTCTAGTAAGTTTTCTAAGTTACTGGACCATTGGTCCAGCTCTCCAAAAGGTTATGTCGAACCCTGTATATATATTTTTAAAAATGTTATAATGTTTAATATAGTGTTAGTTACTTTGTATGCCATATCTTGGTACTTTCTTCTGATTGTGGGGCAGTAGCTTTTATCTGCTTGTCTATGATGGCTTCCATGTTAACTCATGGCATCTGAGGTAAAGCCAACAGTATGCTCTAATGACAGCCTTGCTAAGAGCCTCAGCTGTCGCCTCTCTGTGATGTCCATTTATGGTCAGTGCTTTAAACATGCTTCATAGTGACCATGCAGGATAACCCCAACAGTCTTCTTCCACAGGAAGTGTTCTATCCTTGGCAGCTGCAAGCATCACCAAGGTCTTGGTACTTTAACAACTTCCTTTCACAGACTTCCTCTTTGCTCTCCTACCATGGACAGTCAATTCATCCATTATTACCCTTTGTGGTATCTGTGACCAGAGTACTATATCTGGCCAAAGATTTATGGAAACAATGTCAGAAATGACAAGCTTTTGGCCTAGATCTGTCCTCATGTTCTAGCTTTTGGCTTCTTGAAGTAGATCCTTGTTGCTTGAAAGCTTACTTGTCTCTCCACCCTTCTTGACGAAGGATATAAAGCTGGATTTTGGGTGTTTGGGATTCTTTCTTTCCTTTCTCTCTCTATTGCAAGACTGTAAGCTTTTTGTTATAATGTCACCAGTATTTGCCCTGAGTCAGTGCCACTTTGCATGATGACAATTTGTGCTAGAGAGTCCTTTTTTCTCGACAAAGTTTGCATGACTGATCTGGAGTCAGTCTCCACTAGTTAAGATTTGGTTGTGTTAGCAGCAAATCATATACTTATCAAAGGAGAAAGCTTATCTGAAGTGGCTAATATGTGATTATGTGTTTATATATTCAAGCATTAGAAACCGAAATATACTTAAAGAGTTTTTAAAGTTTAACATGTGTTAATTTTCTTCAAAACATAATTAGACATTTATTTAATTTATTTACAATATTAAATTAACTGAGATATAGCCAGAACCAACTATAGATACCTATAAATGACTATGGGGTGAGTTACTTGTGTCTAAACCTTCCTTTAATTTTAGAGGTTTGCTTTGTTTGTTTGTAATATCTTTCTTTTGCATATTCTATCCTTCCTCATTATACCAAGGATTATGTAAGGATTGTTCCCCTGTAAAACACTTTTTATGTATGCACAAATAGTAACTAATGACATAGGAATTATAACTGAAAGTATATAATAATGTATAGGCTTTTGAAATTTATTGAAAGATAGTAATTATGACTGGAACTGGAGTGACTGGAACTGGAGTGACTGGAACATTTACAGAGAGGCATGAGCTGTGCCCACTGAGCTACATGAAAAAATAAGTTTAGGGAGAGTACATTGTATGTTTTGTGCACCATTATATAATTGTAATCTCGCGATCTGTCCCTTCATTTTTTTTTAAAATTCATATTTTTTCAAGTCCCCAATTGCCATGAGTGTATTCAGAATTCAATTCTACCACCATTTCAATTCTGTTCTATATAAATATGCAATTACACCATCAGTTAGAAATTAAATTGTAAGATTTTACTAGTTTCTTATAGTTATATTGAAAATAAGCTGGACTGGTTGGGTTATTTTTTAACAGTCAAGAAATTGCCTTGTCTTTGTCAAAGATCAGGTGGTTCCCATCTAACACTGATTTCACCATCTTTTATCTTTTTTTCTCCAGAATCCTACTGTACTGTGATGGTGTGGAGATGGGATTTGAGCCCAGCTCGGTTCCGCAGTTTAAGGGCAACAAGAATGGCACTGTCTACCTGACCACTCACAGGGTAAGAAGTCCAAATACTGGTGTTTTTATTTTAGTTCTATTTTAAAATAAGCAGAAAAATGAAAGAATTTTATATTTATATACTTTTTCTACATTCAATAAATACTTAGTCTACAAACTAGCTCAACAGACAACTTATTTCAGCCTGACGACTATTATCACATATATTTGTATGTTGTCAGGTTGTGTTTATTAACAAGAGCAACAAGGACATGATGCAATCGTTCAGTCTGCCTTTCCTGCAAATGCGAGGGGTGGAGCTTGAACAGCCAGTATTCGGGGCCAACTATATCAAGGGAGTGATGCTTGCGGAACCAGGAGGTAGAGCTCTTATTAATGCACAGTTATTACAGTTATGCTACAACCTCTAATAACTTATTTATCTTTTATACAACGTCATGAATAACTCTTAATATTGATTTTAAACTTATTAAGTTACATCCATTTATGAAACGAGTTCTTTCAGCTTTGATTAATGCGCCTTGACTTCCTACTTCTGAGTAGAATACTGTACTGAGTACCTGGAGCAATGTGCAACAGATAGTCTTGATCAAGGACAACCAGCATGCATTCAGTTTCAGTGTTCAATCCCGGGACCCTCTAATCAGGAGACCAGACTTACACCACTAGACTACATGTGCTCAGGAACACATTATATTTATAAAGACATAGCTGTAACTAGTGTAGACCCTGGTCATACACCTCCCAGTAAGCTTTACATTGTTTGCATTAACCCATAGCAGCTGACCAGAATTTTACAACCTCTATGTTCCTCCTGCTGTCTCTTATCAACTGGTTTGATTGATAGCTGCCTGCTAAAGTATGTTTATCCTTCTGTGTGATTGATTGTCAGCATTTCTTTAAAGCCAAAATCTTACTAATCCTGATGATGAATGCCAAAGACTAGTTTTCTTCACTGACAACTTAATCCCTTCCATTATATGTCCATGGAGTCGTGTTTACAAAATCATAATTAAAAACCCTTGTTCTGTACATGGGCATTAGCAGTACTGTTGTACTGTACTCATTATGGGACTTCCCAAGACAAATGGCTGTGAATTACAAAAAATTACACCTGGAAATCTGGAATTCTAAAAATATTTCTTTGATTAAGCGCTATAAGCATTTAATAATAGCCCTTCACTGCCCTTGTTTGATTTAAAGTTTAATTGGCATTAGATTAGAACAGACAAACATGTCAGATTGCTTATCCTATAGGACCAATCCTTTAACTTTTAACAGAAATGGTGGTATGTTTACATTATGGAAAACTGGCAGTTTATTGAAACGTTGAAGTTTAAGAAAAGCATTGTGACTTGTAGAAGTTTGAATATTTAATAACACTAGTTATGAGTTGTATTCAGGCACAGTGTAATAAATGTTTATTCAGTTTTGCAAATGCATCTACATTATAATAATAATAATAATGATTATTGCATTATTGTATAATGAACAATATTTCTGGGGAACACATAATATTGCAATTACTTTGTAGCATTTGTAATAGTAAAGCTACCTTCTCAGATTGAATTGTAAAATGTTCACTTAAGTCTTGGTCTGACTTTGAAGAAAATGATAAAACATTTTAAACTAAATATTTCAGAACAGTGCCCCTTAGATTTACTTTTCTATGAAGATGAAATATGAGACAACATTAAGTAAAACATTACTAATGTTTTATTTTTGAGCAAATTTGTCCTCCATCATCTCCAATATACTAGGACATATTTGTTTTCTGCCATTATCTGTATATTATTGCACACTTTTTTTATTTCATTGTTTGTTGTCAAGTTAAAGATGTGGTTTAACAGTGGAGTTTATATTTCAGGCAACTGGGAGGTTAGTGGCAAGTTAAAGATGTGGTTTAAGAGTGGAGTTTATATTTCAGGCAACTGGGAAGTTAGTGGCAAGTTAAAGATGTGGTTTAAGAGTGGAGTTTATATTTCAGGCAACTGGGAAGTTAGTGGCAAGTTACAGATATGGTTTAAGAGTGGAGTTTATATTTCAGGCAACTGGGAAGTTAGTAGCAAGTTAAAGATGTGGTTTGAGAGTGGATTTTATATTTCAGGCAACTGGGAGGGTAGTGGCAAGTTAAAGATGTGGTTTAAGAGTGGAGTTTATATTTCAGGCAACTGGGAAGTTAGTGGCAAGTTAAAGATGTGGTTTAAGAGTGGAGTTTATATTTCAGGCATTTGGGAGGGTAGTGGCAAGTTACACGTAATGATGTGGTTTAAGAGTGGAGTTTATATTTCAGGCAACTGGGAGGGTAGTGGCAAGTTAATGATGTGGTTTAAGAGTGGAGTTTATATTTCAGGCAACTGGGAGGGTAGTGGCAAGTTAAAGATGTGGTTTATATGGTTTAAGAGTGGAGTTTATATTTCAGGCAACTGGGAGGGTAGTGGCAAGTTTAAGATGTGGTTTATATGGTTTAAGAGTGGAGTTTATATTTCAGGCAACTGGGAGGGTAGTGGCAAGTTAATGATGTGGTTTAAGAGTGGAGTTTATATTTCAGGCAACTGGGAGGGTAGCGGCAAGTTAAAAATGTGGTTTAAGAGTGGAGTTTATATTTCAGGCAACTGGGAGGGTAGCGGCAAGTTAAAGATGTGGTTTAAGAGTGGAGTTTATATTTCAGGCATTTGGGAGGGTAGTGGCAAGTTAATGATAGGGTTTAAGGGATTTGGGAAGGAATTTGCCGGCATTTTGCCGATACTGTGCAGTGACATTTTTATCATTAAAGCACAGGAGCACTAATGAGATGCCCAGGGACTGAACCCGGCCGGTCCATTATACTGACACCAATGAGTCGGGCGTAATGCCGTTCAGAGCATTAGGAGGGAAGCCACTACTACCAGCTTAACAGTCTTTGGTTTGAACCTGTGACCTCCCGATCAGCAAGCCAATGCTCTACCAATTAAGCTATTGCGGCCGGTTATAGGGTTTAAGAGTGGAGTTTATATTTCAGGCAACTGGGAGGGTAGTGGCAAGTTAAAGATGTGGTTTAAGAGTGGAGTTTATATTTCAGGCAACTTGGAGGGTAGTGGCAAGTTTAAGATGTGGTTCAAGAGTGGAGTTTATATTTCAGGCAACTGGGAGGGTAGTGGCAAGTTTAAGATGTGGTTCAAAAGTGGAGGGGCCATTGAGTTTGGACAGGCATTGCTGAGGGCTGGAAAACTGGGTGAGAGTCACATATTATAATTATCCTGTATTATGCTACATATCTGAACAACCAACACCAAACAAGTATTTAATAATCTCTTCATAGATCAATCTAACAACAATTCAGAAATTTGAATAAATATGTTTATTGGGTATATTGTTTTAGAATATAATTAAAAATACATTTTTATATCATAAAGTGTAGAAACAGCTGTGTTATGATACTCTTAAAAATATGTGTTGAGGTGGTAACTACTATATTAATAATATATGTTTAAAAAAATGTGTATGTACTTGTGCAATAATAAATTTTAGTGAAGATATTTACAAACAATTAAATGCAAAGTTTTAATTGCTAGAGACTGACCAGAAAAATGTTTCCCACCCGGAGCTAGATGGTTCAGATCTATATTATTTGCCTAAGCCTTGTGCCAAGCTAGCTGAGAGTAATAAATGTTTTTTTTATTATAATCACCAATTGCTTTTATATTAAAGTCATGTATCTTGCACAATGAATGCTTAACTCAGACCTTGACAACTCCACAGTTCTATTTTTAGACACGATTAATGTCATGCTTGCAGGCAAAATTAAAAATTATAGATTGATGAAATTTCACTTAGTCTGACCATGTGAGGTTTATTAGTTTTTAATGTCTACTTAATATTTATAATATGTCTCTTTTAATATTACCATCAAATACCCTGTCTATTTCAGCATCCCAGAACAGGATGGCCCAGGCCCCACCAGCCTACTCTCCTCCACAGGGCCCTATCTACCAGGCCCCACCTCCTGCCTACAGCGCCCCCCATACAGACTACTATGCCTGGGTACCATACCAAACATTCCCCACTGCTCCTCCACGTAAGTGAAATGTGCAGCTGCCAAATTATAAGCTCTGAAACAATGATGGTTATTCTTGTAATGTAAAACATTAACTAATGGGTACAAATTCTGCAGCTTAGCATTTTATTATCCATAAATAACATTGCTGGATATGGGATTAATTTAACTGTTGTCAGTGCAGATGATGTATGCTTGTGTACCCATTGTATTGAGTGGTACTAAAACCTAAATATCTCCAAAAGCAAAGAAGTCAGTATGGGCAAGTAACTCTTACTGTCACTTAAATTTGCATACGGTCTTATTTAAATTTACTGGTTTGAACAATTAAAAATAGTTTATAGAGTAGGTTTTTTCTATATTGCAAAGAGCTTAAATTGCCTACATGCCAGCATCTGAACATAGAAATATGTTGTTTTGCTGCTGTTTTTGTTGTTTTCACACTAATCATCCCTCTGGTAACATTGTCATATGTAGTTACCACATTCTACATTTGCATTGTTTATAGTGCTTGAGCAAAAGTCTTCATTGACTTTTAACATATTTCCATTTGTCAATATTCTCTTCTAATTTTTTTTCAATTTGCCTACAACTTTTAGCCAAAAAATTGCTAGAGCAATACAGCAGATAGTGTAGATTATGATAAGGCAGCTTTGAAGAAGCTGGTTAAACTCGTGTCTAAAATCTTCAACTAGGATTTATCAATTTCTGTCGAACCTGTAGAGTTAATATGACTAAAATGCTGTGGACTGTAATTACCAAGGGTGCATTTTCAGATGTGACTGAAATGCTTTGGCCTGTAACTACCAAGAGTGCATATTCAGCTGAATATTTCTTGATTTCCTACTATTGCAATACATAGTCCACATTTGTAAATAACCCTTACTATTCCCTCATACTTCTTATTCAATTAAATTGTTATTAATTGGCATGGGTGGAAGATGAAAATCAGGCAATAGTGAACATAATTGTGTTAATTGTTAAATAGTGCTTTAAACAATATAATTGTCTGTCCATGCTAGCTTCAAGTTGTCAAATGATATACCTGCTTGCATCTACATTTAGCATGATGCCCGGTCAGATATGCTGATGGGCAAATTAGGAAAAAATTGGCATATGCCTGGGAAGTCCCTTTGTCAGCAAGCCAGTCTTTTAATTGCAATTTGGGTTTTCTATATGCTTACAAAGTCCCAAAGAGTTTCACATTTGCACCTAAATGTCTATGAATCGTGGAATTATTGCAAGAAAAGTACACTTAAGATTACATTAAAGTTGCAGACTAGTTATTCTTGTAGAGTGTTACAAAGATCCCTTGTTATGTTAACTACACATGACTTTAGTTTGTGATGTCATTGTGTCTCCGATTGTTGCACGTGGTATTTGTTTTCTTGACTGAGCATTAAACTTTAGTGGGTGTGATCTTTGTATTCACTATTTAGTAGGGGGTGCCCATGGCCGAGCGTTAGAACTTTATTCTTTAATGTGGGGAGGTTTTCCAGCTAACCTGCAGTGCCCATGGTTCTACCTAGATATAATTCTGGGGTCTTCTTTACCAATAATTAGCTAGATGTCGCTAATATGACAATAATTGTGTCGGTGTGATGTAACAAAAAACAAACAAACACTATTTAGTGGGCATTAACACATTCAAAATGGGGTAATTTAGTGTATGTTACTGATTGTCTTCGTGTTTATACCGTGATATTGCTCTAAGCACATCAACAGGTCTTAACAGAAAGTGGTGTTTGTTTTGCTACATGCAGATGCCAACAACTGGAGACTGTTTGTTTTCTTTTGTGCAATTATCTAGCCATTACTCAGATTTAAAAATATTGCTTGTATGCAAATTGAGATAAATGAACTGTTTTAATGGTAATATGCAAGTGCTCTGCAAGAACTTTTATTGCAATTATGTAGTCACCTATTCCAAAAGTGTAAATACAAATGTACTTCATAACATAGTGATTATAATAACTATAAGTTCATCAAAATGAGATAATTGTTTTCTTTTTAACATAATTATGATGAGTTTTGTTATGAAGGTTGTAAGATTCATTATATGATGGATTATGCTTTAAAGATATCTGATGACTTTGTACAGCCATCCACTAAAGATATAAATAATAATTCAGTGAAATTTGGCTCTTCTGAAATGTATGTATTGAATAGCAGTCAATCATCTTAATATTGGCCAAAAATAGCATTTGATACACACTTTTATAATCAGAAATAAGCATTTGTATTGTCTTAGTTTTGCTCAAATTTATGAGGTTCCAGAGGCCTTACATGTACCCTGGCCCCCAGCCATTTTTCAGGATTTTCAAAATCTCCAACTTTCACCCATGTTAATAGGTGATTTGGTGATATTATATTAGCCTTTAAATAGGCATTGGAGTCTGGTATTCACCCCTGCCATTTGGTCACAGACCAATAAAACTATCCTTAGCCAAATAACTGTGAAACATAAAATCACAAAATTTAAACATTTAATGATAACCCTGATTTCCACATATTTTGCTGTTGTGCCTGTTTCAGCGGAGTATGTGTACACGTACAACGCCCCTCCCCCATACCCTGGCATTGACCCCAACTTACAGATGTACCCCCCAGTCCAGCCCCAACCCCAAGCCAATGGATATTCATCAGCAGGTAATAAGATAATAACTACAGACTTATGGACTCCAGATTTGTCATTTTGCTAAAGAAAAAATGTTGTATTCAAAATCCGAAAATTCAACTCTCTTCTTTAAAGAAGTATTTTATATATGTATGTTTACCATGGAATTAAAGATCCTAGGCAAAGCCAGTCTACAAATAAACCCTCAGTTGTGTAGAAATCTACAAGAGTAATTATAGTGTATGCTTTGCAAAAGACGTGTAACAGCATATGCATGCACGAAAGCACAAAAAACAAAAAAAAAACGTTAAGCAGATGTCAGTGTCGACAAGTTTGAGTTATGGACTTATAATTCATCAGCTCCCGAGTCTCAGAACTGGAGAAAAACTTCTTTGTGAGTCTGTATTCCAGCTGACCTGCAGTGCATCAGTAACAAGCTTTTGTCTGAAGCTGTCTGTATCCAATACTAGTGAGAAATAACCTTTATGAATATAATTATTTCTGTGGCATTATTTAAAACAGACAACTAAAATTGTATGCAACAGCAAAATAATTATATTCATAAAGCAAAATAATTTTAAGTTGAATCAGTCATTATTTCTGTAAACAAATGTACTGGATCTGTTAATTTCAAGTATTGTTGTAAAATGACCAAGCAATCGTAACAGATGCTGTACATAAATAAAGCCTAATCTTCTTTATTTCATTGTCATAACATTTTATCCCCACATCAGCTGTCTGACATATTATGATGTGTTCACAGATGCCAAGGCCCAGGAGGCTGCAGCCAGTTCAGCATACTACAACCCCTCTAACCCACATAATGTGTATGCCCCACCCCAGTACCAAGGAGGACCACCCACTTATGATGAGGCAACAAAGAAGCACCAATAAGATGATATGAGGGTGGAGTCATACTTTTCTTTTAAGTGTTTACTGGCATTAAACTTATCAGTTTGTTGTTTTGAGATTGTTGTATTGATAAGAATAATGATAAAACTCTTTATAAACATGAACAATCACACTTTTGATAGTTTTGTTTTTCTTGAAACTTACTATTCAAGAACTGTTATTTGACAAGCCATTGTTGTATAATTAGTTGTACATTTGATTGTTGTAAAATGCTTCCTGTACACCAGATGTATTTTACTGTTATTTATCATGCCAGATTTTATCATATGTTAATGTATTTTTGTTTGATGCTTTTGCTTTTCAGTACTGATAACAAGCATTAGTACATAGTATAAAAATATTTATTTTAAGACTTAAATTAGTACAAAGAATGTATGGCTTACTGAAGGACAGTTTTAACAGGTTACTTTTTTTTTTCTTTTAAAGATATGTTGTTGTTTTTCAAAACTCTAAAGATTCTGGTAAAAAATTACAAAGCATATAAGATTTTTTTTATCGCATTAGCATAAATCATGTTGTCTGAAGACATGTCTTCTATCAATTATAAGTAATACCAAATGCTGGTAACAATGTGTTTAGAACAATAAGTGCCCATACTGTAGTGAGTTCCTAGTCATACATTACAAGGTTTTCGTTATTGGTAATTAGAACCTCTTGTCTTTGTGTTGAGCATACTTTGAAAAAATGGAAAAAAAACAAAGTTGCGATGAAAAATCTGTAATATTTGGTAAAACTACCCTGTGCAATATCCCAACCTCTTCCTCTGAATTACGTTTTTAGGGAAAAAAATTAACCATTGTGTTTGGAATGTGTATTTTATGTTCAACACCAGGTTGTTGTTTTTTTTGTGGGGGCGGGGGTTGCTTTGACTGTTTTAAGAATGAATATAACAGATGGTAGTACCTCATTTGACTGTAGCCATTTGTTTTCAGTTTGTATAATAGAAAGAACACAGATACTGTGAGTAGGACACTTGTTTTTATTTAATTATTAGCACTCTGATTTTTGTCTCAAAAGAACTCACATAAATCATCCAGTTACTACATGCACTTGCAATGTAACACAGATTTCATGAAGAAATGTACACTGTGTTTAGTTTGGCTGTACCTAGATACAAATGAGTTAAAGAAGTAATCGCTACAATTTACAAACTGCAGTAAGTTAGCCAGCTGCATTTTGGAAAGTGTATGTCACTCTCACTGAGTTAATTGCAAAGTAGCAGATTACATTTACTGAGCTAATTACAAAGTTGTAGATTACACTCGCTGAGTAAATTACAAAGTTGTAGATTACGCTCACTGAGTTAATTACAAAGTTGTTAATTACACTCACTGAGTTAAGTACAATGTAGCTTAAGTACAAGGTAGCAGATTACACTCAAAAACAGTGAGTTAAGTACAAGGTAGTAGGTTACACTCAGTCACAGGGAGTTGAGTACCAGGAAGCAGATAACACTCAATCACAGTGAGTTAAGTACAAGGTAGCCGATAACACTCAATCACAGTGAGTTAAGTACAAGGTAGTAGGTTACACAATCACAGTGAGTTAAGTACAAGGTAGCAGATAACACTCAATCACAGTGAGTTAAGTACAAGGTAGCAGATAACACTCAATCACAGTGAGTTAAGTACAAGGTAGCAGATAACACTCGATCACAGTGAGTTAAGTACAAGGTAGTAGGTTACACTTAATCACAGTGAGTTAAGTACAAGGTAGTAGGTTACACAATCACAGTGAGTTAAGTACAAGGTAGCAGATTACACTCAATCACAGTGAGTTAAGTACAAGGTAGTAGGTTACACAATCACAGTGAGTTAAGTACAAGGTAGCAGATAACACTCAATCACAGTGAGTTAAGTACAAGGTAGCAGATAACACTCAATCACAGTGAGTTAAGTACAAGGTAGCAGATAACACTCGATCACAGTGAGTTAAGTACAAGGTAGTAGGTTACACTTAATCACAGTGAGTTAAGTACAAGGAATCAGATTACACTCAATCATAGTAACTTAAGTACAAGGTAGCAGATTCGTCTTAATCGATACAAGATCTTTTATGGACCATTTATGTTATTTGTTATGCAAATTGTTTAAATATTGCACTATCCTGATGGTGTTGTCTACACTTTGTCCCTTGAGATATTGTCCTTGTATAAATATCTTGCACTGCTTTATTACATTTTGAACATGGACTTTTTGCAATATACCTTTTCTTTGGATCACTTGGAAAGGAAATAACTGAGACTTTTTTTGGAAACATTATACTGGAAACAAGCTATGGCTTTAATTTTTAAGTTGATTCTTAAGACTAACCTTTGTTTTCTTGAAAATCTATTTCACTTGTGTATTTTTTTTCTTAAAACTGTATTGTTTTCTTGTAGCATTGAATAAATGTTAAGTTATACATGTGTTTGTTTTGGGTTTGAGCTGAATACAATGAGGACTGTTGAATGTTGAACACTGAGTTCAATGATAAATATGTTTTTATTTCTTCAGTATGATTCCCTTTGATTTGCTATCATAAAAGCTTTATAGAGGAAGAAATGGATTTAATCAAAGACTGGGAAAAGTAAAAGTTTTGAAAATGGCAATAGTAAAGATTTCATACCTACAATCAGCTTAAGGTCCTAGAGGTAAGTCTCTGGCCAGGTGTGATTGAGTCCTGGTTGGAGCAAGGTGGTCTTCCACCTGACCTGTGGAGGGCTCATGATTCTTCCTAGATGTGTCTGGGGTCCTTCTTCACCGTTGATTTGCTAAATGTTTGCAATAATGACCATTATTGTGTCATGTCATGTTACCAAAACAATCGGCTTGTATGTAACTATACCTGTTAGTACTATGAATAGAGCATGGACTTCAGATCTGGGTGACTCCAGGTTTAAACATGAGTTAAGTTATTCATTAGTTAAAACAGAGTAGTGATAAAGCTCCCATACTTTGCTAAAAGAGTTGGTAGACTCAGTGTCAGTGTATTGTGATTGTTTTATCAGGCCAGGTACATGTCATTCTGTACAGTGTGAAGGCAGCCACAAGTAGCAATGTCTCGAGTTACATAAATTATTATTTGTTGATTGGTTAATAAATCAATTAAACAACAATCAGCTTTTAAGGGTACTTTCACCACAGATCAATCTGATGTCTGGATAATGTCTGGTATTGTCAAGGTTTCACACATGCTGTCAGCTCTGTTTATTATCTCACGATAACTAAATAATTTAGGATGTTTACAAAAGCAATAACTGCGACAGATATTCAAGCAGGTATTAAGTTGTTTAGTTCAAAAATTAACAGGCGGTTCAAACAATATAGATGCTGAGCAAGAGCTCGTAAAAGCAGATTTGTTATATTGTAGTTATGGTTTAGAAATGACACTAGACTATTCGATATGTTGACGAGTAAATTACGACAGTATTTATTTGTAAGATATTGTTTTTACGATAACTTATCTTTTTTTAAACGCTCATCTGGCTATTGGGTGAAAAAAAAAATGCAACCATTTCCAAGGGAGGAAACACTTAACATTGCCCAGATGTATTATGATGCAGTTTTCTCCCTTACTTTCAGTATACCTCGACTCGTATAACGTACACTGAAGAACGTATTTTATGTTGGTTGTAGTATCATGGCAATTATCTTCTGCATGCTGTAACAATGGAGGCAGTCCTTTATCTGCCCCAAGTGATAAATACCTGCTGACAGTCTGAAAGCCTGTCGTGGGTATTTCAACCCAAACAAACACTATTTCTTTCCGGAATTACGTTTTATTCCACAACGTAAGTGTCACTATCGTTAATGTGTCTGGGTGTTTTAATGATATCATAACATGTCATTAGACTATCATAAAACCTCGTCATAAACTTCACGATAGGCTCATTATCGAAGTATCTAGAAATTTAAGTTTTTCAGACATACTAGAGACGTACTTAAACAGTTTGTTTTACTACTTCTCTAATAGCTGACAAAATAGACCGAATATCTATGCTAATTTGGCATCCCTTTTAAAACATTTCCTTACAATTTACATCATCATCACCCCCATCATAACATCATCATTATCATCATCATCGTACATGGAATTGGTCCTTTTGTTTGATAGACAATTCTTAATGAGTTGAACAATCCGGATTCAATCCTTAATTCGTCATTGTCACAATGTTGCCTTCTGCATGAAATGAGTAAATCCACACACTTATCTCCTGGTAGAGAATGGCTCATCACGATCCGTTCTTTATACTGAGTAGTCTCTGACACTATAGGTACGTATACATATTTGTTTTTCGTTACTTCAGTTATGATCATTTTGGCGACGCCAGTAAATTGTTGGTGGAGGCAGACCCCAGACAAATAATATACGTCACCGGCGCGCCGCCCGTCAGCTCGAAATTCTTTTCGTATGAGAGCTCTCTCTGACCGGTATTCGAGGAGGTACTAATCGGACACGGGTATACACCACTGCAAGTACACGTTAAGGGTACAGCAAGTAAGAACACTCATGGACAAAACCTTATGCCCTCGGTCCCTACACTTTGTCTTATGATGGTACACACATCCCAGTATAATTTAGTTTCTGTAAATGGATGCCTCAAAACTAGGGTTGTCAACGGACATCCGGATTGAATTTGGCTTCCGAATATTCGTTTATAACGTTAAATTTTAGACGTTCAGTTTTATGTATTGGCCATTCTGCTGTCAATGTACATTAACGCATATGCAGGTGAAACGGATTATCGACAGGTGATGGCATGCAGTATCTATATTGGACATGTAAATGCCAAAGCATGATGTTACTAGTATGTATAATACTTAACAGCCATTGCTTGAAGCTTCTACTGATCCATTTTGTTTATAGAATATTATCTTTAATTTCGCTTGCAGGGCGTCACAGTTTTAGAAATGTGTTAAAGCATGATGATATGTAAAATTACATATCTTTAATTTCGTTTGTTCGGTTTTATTAAGAAGGGATAGAGCTATAATTATGAAGACAATTAACTGTTTTATTGTCCGTATTTCATTAATTATTAAAATTATGAAGCGCATATGTCTATGGATTCGTTTATTTAATTATTTCCACAGAAATTACGATTTAAGTTTGTCCATGAAAACTGTAGTTTAACCCCGCACACATCCGACGACAACATTACTGTTAACAACTTTTTATATCCGAATATCCGTTCGGATCGTTCAACGGATATCCGGATCCCAAATTTGTATCCATTGACATCCGAACTCAAAATCCACCATCGTCCACCTTCAGAAATCATACATGACACACCCATTCAGGAATCTTATTTATTATATATTTTTTACTATATTTTGAAGTTAACTTAGACTCGTAAAAAAGGTTGTCGATAATAAAATATAAAATGAACTTTGCGTCTGATTCTTGAGTTTGGGGTTTGACACTCGGATATGTTTGTTAATGTAAATGTTACACAGACTTTCGAGATAATTCATTTTAACCTCTGTGTCAGCTTCTTGTGTTTAAATGGAAAAGTCAAAAACATAAGGGCGCAGAAAAGGAAAATAATTAGATATTTTTAAGTTGACAGCAAATTTTGAAGAGGCGTACTGTTTAACACGGTATCAAGTTAATTGACATTTAGCAGAAGCTTTACACAAATGCCATCAAATAACATATCACCGTTTTTTGTTGCTATCTCTACATATATAAACCAATACCCTGCCATAAACTCCATTTATCACAAGTTCTCCATTTATAACCATTATGTCAAACGATACCACTTTAACTTGATAGCCTCGATGAAACAGATGAAAATAACGAGCTTACCGCGAACAAAAGCAAACACTGCGATGAATATTTATATTATGTTGAGATCGGGGCAATTTACTGAACAAAGACCAGACGATAGCATAGAGGTATTAATTATCGCGTCACATTGGGTTACAGCAGGTCCGCAGTTTCATGTACGCCACCTTCGGCTAAAAGCAGGTCCGCAGTTACATGTACGCCACCTTCGGCTAAAAGCAGGTCCGCAGTGACATGTACGCCACCGTCGACTAACATCAGGCCCGCAGTGACATGTACGCCACTTTCGGCTAACATCAGGCGGCAGTGACATGTACGCCACCTTCGGCTAAGAGTAGGTCCACAGTGACATGTACGCCACCTTCGGCTAAGAGTAGATCCGCAGTGAGATGTACGCCACCTTCGGCTAACATTAGGCCCGCAGTGACATGTACGCCACCTTCGGCTAACATCAGGCCCGCAGTGACATGTACGCCACCTTCGGCTAACACCAGGCCCGCAGTGACATGTACGCCACCTTCGGCTAACATCAGGCCCACAGTGACATGTACGCCATCTTCGGCTAACATCAGGCCCGCAGTGACATGTACGCCAATTTCGGCTACAGCAGGTCCACAGTGACATGTAATTCACCTTCGGCTAACAGCATGTCCGAATTGACATCTACGCCATCTTCGGCTAAAGCAGGCCCGCAGTGACATGTACGCCACCTTCGGCTAACATCTGACCCGCAGTGACATGTACGCCACCTTCGACTAACAGCAGATCCGCAGTGACGTGCACGCCACCTTCGACTAGCAGCAGGTCCGCAGTGACATGTACGTTACCTCCGACTAACAGCAGGTCCGCAGTGACATGTACCTTACCTTCGGCTAATAGCAGGTCCGCAGTGACATGTACGTTACTTTCAACTTACAGCAGGTCCGCAGTGACATGTACATCACCTTCGACTAACAGCAGGTCCGCAGTGACATGTACATCACATTCGACTAACAGCAGGTCCGCAGTGACATGTACCTTACCTTCGGCTAATAGCAGGTCCGCAGTGACATGTACGTTACTTTCAACTTACAGCAGGTCCGCAGTGACATGTACATCACCTTCGACTAACAGCAGGTCTGCAGTGACATGTACGTTACTTTCAACTTACAGCAGGTCCGCAGTGACATGTACATCACCTTCGACTAACAGCAGGCTCGCAGTGACATGTACGTTACCTTCGACTAACAGCAGGTCCGCAGTGACATGTTCGTTACCTTTGATTTACAGCAGGTCCGATGTTACCGAACACCGATGGGATCGCAAGAAGTAAAACTATGACCGTTTTTGGACAACATGAGGAAAATTTGTCACTACAATAAAGCTAGAAGGCTGCGTCAGTGCAATTAATGACAATAATAATATTTGATATGGACGAACAACAATAAGACATTTTAATAATACGTCATGAATGCGTTTCTGCTAACGCATTTAAATGCACTTGGAAAAAGTCCGCCCATGCAAATATGTTGTTTAATTTACAATAATACAACATTAACAATATACATTGTGTCTGTTTGCACTCTCGGTTTGTTGGCTTAATTATGGCAAAGAACAACGAAAAGTCGATTTTACTTAAAATCAAGATACGTTTTATGCACACACAAGCACCGGCTCTGTTATTTGCACACACTTTGAATAATTTAATAACACTGTTTACCTTAAATTTTAATGTTTAATTGTTGTGTTCAAACGAATAGAGCAAAAGAAAACCGCCTGACAAAATAACACCTTTATAGTTGTCGCGAAGAAAACAAATCGATCAATACCATAAACAAAGTATTAGAACACCTTTAAACTACTTGAATGGTAGATCGACGCGTTCTTTGGAGACCTGGAGACAATGTCACAGACGTGTTGGCGGTTGTTCTACATTCGATAAATATAGTTACCTGCCATCGATTTTCATGCATGTCTACCAGGGATAGGAATTAAGAGGGTGGCTAGGAAACAGTTAGCAGTGGAAACAGTTAGTGAAAGTATGCCTTGATTTTACTTCGTCTCACAGCCCTGAGATTGGAGGATTGCGGATGTTATGGACAGTCTCCCCCATAGCCGCTTCTATCAGTAACGAAATATCGATTTTTTAAGCGGAACGTAACATGGTCGCTTCGCGCGGACTAATCACGGTGTTATAGTGTATATGTTCAGTTCTGTCTTCCTCGCCATAACTCTCAGATCTAGGTGGAAGCATGGTTTAGGTTTGAAAATTAACTTACCGCGTGCATATGTAGTGATGGGTTGATTATTCCGTAGCGGGTACATATAAAGGATACGTGCTTCGACCTGATCTATAATTTAAGAGGAAAGCTTTGTGCCGCTTAGATTGCCATTGTTGATAGATGAATTGTATATTCTAGGTGAACAGATAGCCGATCGAAAACGCGGCACTGGAATTATTGTTATTTTGTAAATGTTTTATTGTGGAAATATTTTGACGCGCTAGTGGGTATTTTCAGAATCTACGTAAAGAAAATGTGCACATAATTGAAGTGCTTGAGTATTTTCTTGTGGAATTATATATTTATAAAATTGACGGGTTTTCCTATGAGTGGATTATCTTAAAAAAAGTGGGTGTGTAGCCGCAAATATAGTGAGGAGAGAGCAAGTGGTCAGATTTGTATTTTTTCTGTCGGGAAATTTTTATCTGCGAAAGTTCGTAAGCTTGGTTGTGAAAAGCTTGCATCGCATGTCTCGCGGGTGTCACTCCCCTCAGTATGGTGTCCAAGACTGCTGCTAAACATGTCGGATGAGACTAGGGAGCCTGGATTAGTTATCTCTGAACCGGTGGATACACGAGTGCATGTCGAGCCGCCGGATTCCGACGGTGACAAGGATGTGAGCGCCCCGTCGGGATCTCGCGGGACGGGGTCGGCTGAACGAGATGAGATGGAGGTGGACGAGGATGATTTGCCGTTCGAGGGGTTTGTACGAGTGTCTTTGAGATGCCTTGACCAACGCAACCCGGTCAGGCTCTGGTGTCTCAAGACAATCACATGGCCATATCCTTTTTATACACTGTTTATATCCCTGAGTTACTTAACTGTTTTACTGCGCATATAAAAGGTAATGTCCTCTACGCTTGTTTTAATGTTCTTTAATATCATTTATTAAAAATGTTATTAAATGTGCACTCTATTAATTAATGGAGTAAGTCTTTTAGCCAACGTTTGATTTTAGTGCGAATACATTTTGTTCGCAAATTTAACTTTTTTTTACTGCGTTGCAAATACAACATCTTACTTTAGATTAGTTTGTAAAAGTACGTTAATGATTTATATTTATTCAGATAAAAATCTTATTAATTAAGTCAACGTAGACGCCGATTTGATTATCTTTGTATATTCAAACGAAATGCTGGATATTAGATTATGTTTATGTAATAAATTCATTAAACTAATTTATCTTAAAATCATACATGTAACATTTACATTTTGGACATGGAGTCCAAGCGCAGTTGTTCGTACTTGAAGATACGTATAATTATATATTACATAATTAATTATGTATTATAAAATGATAAGCCCTATAAAATAGAGGACATTGACCTTAGTGATTCATTTGTTATGTCTGTGTCTTATACACGACTAAACAAAGACACAACCCTGTAAATGTTTTAAAAGAAATAAGCTAATGCTGTGTATAATCCATTATATGTTTAGAAGAAATGTATGTTATGCATTTTATTATAAATGCATATCATCTGTGTACAATTATTCGATAACTTCACCAAGAATAACAGCTGTTATAAACACGGTGACTAAATGCGTAATTAATTATGTATATTATGATTCAGTATGTTCATGTGTTTTCACTGAAGTGAATGAGAGATTAGTCGCTCTGAATAACATTGGTCTATACTGTATGAGACCATGGTCATGGACAATGTATTATTGGCGGGTGTATAGTTACTATCTTATAAACAAATGTGTATCAACAGTGAGGGAGAATTGGGTTCAAAGAACACTGCAAAACACATTTAAATTTAATATTTTTTTATTATTTTACCTATTAGCACAGACCCAAGTAATGTACTAAGTAAAAACAACAACACTGTAAACGTTTACCAACCAAATTAAACATTGACGTTACTAGTTTACGGCAAATAATAGCAGTGTGTGTTGAGAGGTAATATGTGGCTATTTTGAAGGAAAATGTTGTAGATTTCATAATATTGAACACAGCATGTTGGGTTTACTAAGAATGATTTGCCATTGGTGACCAGATTCATAAAAATATATTTTCTTCAACTTCATGATAAAGATGGGTGTTATGTAACATGCCTTATTCTTGATTAGAAAAACCCCGGATAAAACAGACCATTAACAATCGAGAAAACACTTCCATTCGAAAACGGCTTTCAATATTTTAATATTCTATTTGGAATAACGTAATGTAAGTTTAATTGCTATAGATATTTCAGAAATTGACTAGAAGATCATTAAATCGGATCTGATGGTGTTTTGTAGGGTAATTGACACATCAAAGATGAAAATGTCACATGTTGTATTAACGTGACATGTTGTTTGTAAGACCAGTGCGGTAGTTAAGTTTCCCAATGCTGTTATGTATAATTCCCAGGCGGTGGCTTTATTGTCTCATCATTTAAATAAAATTCCTGTATTGACGTCACACATTGGATGTTTTTTAGAATTTTACCGATACAAATTGTATGGGCACTGATCTTATTATAACTGTTGTTATTTAAAACAAAAACAAAACAAAACAAACAAACAATCACAAAACAAAAAAAAAAAACGAAATAAAATCAGTATATACGGACAAGATAAGCGCCAGTAGGAGCTACCACATGGAGTTGTTTACATTTTCTTACATTAGACTTCACATACAAATACATTTATTATATTTGACATGTTTTTATGCTCGCAAATATTATCATAGAAAAGTATTTAATTGCCAGGAATAAAATGCGTCGTATTTCAAGCGTTTAATTATTATAATTATTATAATTGTACTGTAGAAGCAGCAACAAGAATTACAAAGCCATAATTATAATTAATATTATTGACGTATACAAGTAGTTGTTAATAAACAACGCAGAATTAATATTATTTTAATTTTAATAAACAAGATAATTGATTGTATGTTCTTTAGGGGCTTTTCTTCATCTAAACAAATTGGTATGGCAACAACACCTCACACAATGTTACTAGTTACGTGACGGGATTAATTATGTGCTTTGCATGATGCCGCCAGAGGGGAACCCGGCATAGCACAGGCTGATTTGTGTAATAAATGTACATGTGTTTCGTTGATATTGTATGACGATGGAGTTAACCGAGCGTCCACACAATGTTAAGTGGAAGGTGTTTCGTTATAAAGGCATTGTTTCGGTAAGACTGCACGGATTATCATTATAAAAAGCTAAATAGTTGTAAGCAAACAGAAACTACGACAGACTTTTGCCAAAGGCTGTGAGAATTATTACAAGCTAGATCTCAAACATGTATAACCTTGATTCTATGTCGAACTTAAATATGTATAACTTCTGGCTCGATCTGAAATATGTATATCCTCTGACTTGATCTAAAAATGTATGACCTCCGAGTCGATCACAAATATGTACAACCCATGACTCGACCTCAAATGTCGCTGACCTCTGACTCGACCTCAAAAATATATAGCTTATGGCTTGACCTTAAACGTGCTTGGTTCTGATTCAACCTCAAATATGTCTAACATCTGACTCGATTTCAAATATGTGTTACATTGTACTTCTTTTTTGACGTCAATTGTCTATAAACTCTAATTCAACCTCAAATATATGTGATCTCTGATTCGACCTTAATGATGTGTACCCTCTGACTTGACCTCCACCATGACTATCTATTACCTCTGATCTGGCCTCGAAGATGTACAGTCTCAGAGTCGACCTCACATATGTTTAAGCTTTTACTCGATATCAAATATGTTTAATCGAATATTATCTAATATGTCTAACCTTATACTATACCTTAGATGAATATAACCTCTGACTCGACCCTTAAATGAATGTAACATCTGACTTGACATCGACCATGAATATGTATATCCTCTGACATGACCTCGACCATGAATATGTTTAACCTCTGACTTGACCTCGACCATGAATATGTTTAACCTCTGACTTGACCTCGACCATGAATATGTTTAACCTCTGACTTGACCTCGACCATGAATATGTTTAACCTCTGACTTGACCTCGACCATGAATATGTTTAACCTCTGACTTGACCTCGACCATGAATATGTATAACCTCTGACATGACCTCGACCATGAATATGTTTAACATCTGACTTGACCTCGACCATGAATATGTTTAACATCTGACTTGACCTCGGCCATGAATATGTATAACCTCTGACATGACCTCGACCATGAATATGTTTAACCTCTGACTTGACCTCGACCATGAATATGTTTAACTTCTGACTTGACCTCGACCATGAATATGTATAACATCTGATTTGACCTCAAACTTAAGTATGCATAACGTCTGACTTGACCTCGACCATGAATATGTATAACATCTGATTTGACCTCAAACTTAAATATGCATTACGTCTGACTTGACCTCGACCATGAATATGTTTAACATCTGACTTGACCTCGGCCATGAATATGTATAACCTCTGACATGACCTCGACCATGAATATGTTTAACCTCTGACTTGACCTCGACCATGAATATGTTTAACCTCTGACTTGACCTCGACCATGAATATGTATAACATCTGATTTGACCTCAAACTTAAGTATGCATAACGTCTGACTTGACCTCGGCCATGAATATGTATAACCTCTGACTCGACCTCAAAGATATTTAATCTCTGACTCGACCTAATAAAATGTATAGACTCTGCTTCTACACCAAATGTGTATAACCGCTGAGTCGACCTCAAATATGTATAACCGCTGAGTCGACCTCAAATATGTATAACCTCTGAGTCGACCTCAAATATTTATAACCTTTGACTTAAGCTGAAATATGTATTACCTCTGACTAGAACCAAATATGTTTAACTTTTGATACGACCTCAAATGCCTACAAGCTCTGAGTATATCTGAAATATGTAAACTTCTGCTGTAAGATTTGCGTTCTTACATTCTAAATGAGATTGCGTATACATTAGCCATTTTTGTCACGATAAGTTTGTTTTATTGTAATACTTTTTATTGTGTTTGAAACAGTTTGTTATAATGTAAAATTGCTATTGAAGTGTTGTTTGTTGTCATCTTCCACGTGAGAATCAATGAAGAATTTAGTCTACGAAATGCATTATTTCCATTAAGAGATATTAGAAAAACTTAATAAAATTTCCGAGGGATGTTTTCTTTATGATAAAAGTCAGGCATACACAATGTTTCATGTTTTATCTGAAAGCCATTAATTAATAGACAGAACTGGGGACATGTGCGAAAATGTGCGGACAGGCAAATTGTATCATTTATGACAAAGTAAAAAAAAAAGAGATTAAACCAAATTGCCAGTGTCTCGTAATGTCCTCTCTCATACAAATATCTTACATCAAAGCAAGGCAAAGCCAGAACTAAGCATTAGTTGATGGAGCTTTTGGTTAAGGATAAAGTGAGAGAAATTCAGATAAAATGGTTTTTGAGGAAATATAAGGTTTGTTATATTCCTGTTTGACATTTCTTCAAAAGTATATGTCTACAAAACACACTTTTTAAAGACATCCCTTTCCGCAATAATAAAACACACGTGTTTAATTTTCTTGTTATATATTTAAATTTAAATATATTTTGCCCTGTTATAAAACTATACATGTAGCGATTTCCACAATTGCCCATATAGCTTATTAAGTAATGTCTATGCAGTGTTTATATTAAAGTGTCAAGCTTAAGTATGTTAAAATCGATCCTAATTTTGCATTTAAAGGAAAAAGCGAAGAACATGCACCGAATGGCTTTTTGAATTTAATGTATGCTTTGGAATGCCATGAAGCTTCTTTATAAATTAGAAGTCAAAATGTGCGCACTTACATAGGGTTATATAGGGTTATCTGCAGGTAATAAGGCAGAACTTCCACCCCACCCACATCCACCCACGTACCCACACCCACCCATTGACACCCTCCTGTGTTGAGGGCATACTCATGAGTAAATGAGTAATTAGTGATAGTTAATTTGATTTAGCCATCAAGAACTCTAGCTGGACTCTACCTTGGAAGCGCTCGACTGCAATGTTAATCCATTAAGCCCTGTTCTTTGCTTACTTTTGTTCTCGGCTTTCGAGGCTTCATACTCGAGTTTCAATAACCAAAGTAAACAGAGCATCAACAGAGAGAATGCGATGTAACAGCATGCTTTACAATAAAACTATAACTAATTGAGAACGGTATTGAAACTTTATCAAAATACCAATATCAAAGACTTTTGAAGTATTTTGAACGTTTTTCAAAATCTGATTTAAAGCTGATAGCCGAGAGTTTGTATCAAATACATCTAACAACAGCCTACTCTTATTCTGGTGAATGTGCGAATACTTGTTACAGAAATTTATACTTCAGTTTACGTAAAGGCAGCTTGTAACATTATTTCAACTATTGATGATACAAATCTTAAAAGACGACGCTTTAAATGTCCATTATTTCCAAATCTATAAAAAAGCAAGATTACGATTTCAGTTTAAAAATCAAGAGCTGATTACCCGGATGATCATGTAACGAGATCTCAAAAGAAAGTGGTCAAGTTGTTTTCTTTTATTAACGATAGCTAACACCCAGCGTGGTTCAGATATGAAATACATTTTTATATTAAAAAGTGAGTTTTATATGCTTTACTCTTCACAAACATGTAGGGCACAAATCAACAGCATTTCGTGGGAACTTTCCAGGTAGCAATGCTTTATTGGTTATATTGTAAAATGTCGGATACTGCCGTTTACAATCATTATCAGTTATTTTAACTACAATTTGGTTAATTTATAATTGCAAAATAACAATGGCGAAACAGGCAGTATTCTTTAACATTGTTATTATTTCAATTTACATTAAACAGGAAAGTATATTTAATATGAATCGCTAGACATGTAATTAGACAAGATATCATCACAACCGCGAGTATTGTTATTAGAATAAATAAACAGACACGATGATATACTAAAAACGGACCAACCATATGTTCTATCTCAATATCTGTTTATCGACGATGTATACATGTAAATATGCAAGATAATTTACTGTTGAAAACCTGGTGTTGTATAATTAAATATAGGGCCCGTAATTAAATGACCTTTAAAATATCTGTACGATCCGTTGCAGTATAATAATATCCGGATTTTATGCCATCTGTCCAAATCCATTATAAATGTTATCATGTAGAAAGTACTATTACAAAATTATTAGCACATAGGATGATGTTGTGATAAGACAATAGCGGCTAATTTGTCGAGACTTATTATCCTTTGTTCATAGTCCATATAAAGAATTTCCAATTTCAATCAATATTATCCAGAAATAGAGCATCGAAATTCAACTAAAATACTTAAACGCAAAAAAATGATATAAATTTACATTGAAATTATTGAAAATGAAAATATATAAACTATATCAATTACTATATTTACTGTTCTCTCAAATACTGGAGAAAAATAATTATCTATCGTATCTTCATATTTTGTTCTCCGTATCTTACTCTGGGAAATGCATTTATGGATATGCTTTAAATCAATGATTACCATCTACTTTCCATTTCGCAGTGAAATTATTCGAACATGTTCTCACAATATTGATTATGTTGTGCACACGAAGATACTCATATATACAGACCGACGCCATGCTTGTCTGCTATTTACTACATCAACATGAGGGATGTCGATCAGGGACTTCACCTTTTGGTATTGCTTTTGCTGAGACTATTCAAAATATGACAAGCATCGTTTATATGCAAATCAGTTTGCAAGAAATACGTAAGACGTTCTTGTTTTGTTAAATGAATAAGTTTATGTTTAATTCGCAATGATTTTAATTTTTAGGACAACTGCTTCAATCATACAATGTACGTCATTGTGTTATGGAGGCAGTGCATAATAATTATTTAAAGAGACGTCACATGTAAAATTTAACAAGAAACGTACTTTTGAAACTGGCAGGGACTTTACATGTTTCGCCGTAATGATATTAACATATCGACATTTATGTAACTCTGTCGATTTCTGTCATGACATATTTGAATCAATGCAAGATTATAACAAATATACCATATAAATTTTTTTATATATACACTACAGTTTACGGACTATGCGACTCGAGCAAACATTACTGAAATAACAACAAAACTGATCCAAAAGCAAGACAGATTCCAGTAAAACCTTGTTTAACAAAGGCTCATAAATGCCATATCTCAAATACAAAAGGCGAAAGAGTCGCGCAAGGTGTTTGGCGATTATTGTCAAAACAATTGGCAAGGCAGTAAATATGATTATTTTTGCAGATTCACAATCAGCGTCAAATATGAACACGTGTACGTGCACACACTGTCTTCAATAATCATCCTCTTATTCTGTTTGGAACGCTACATTAGTGCCAAAATGCAATTCATCCAAATAAAACCATCGTTTTTTGTTTGTTTAGAGAAATGTTTCGAATTCCATTAACCCCGACTGCCACCTTCGAGAGAGTATATAAGTGTGACAAAGTGGTTTCTAAATTAAATCTTGATGCAATAATTAATTTTTCTCCGTTCTAAAATGCGTCGGGACACTTCTAAAGCAAAACTAGACTGAATATAAACAGTAAGGTATATATACTCTTAATGGATGCTACTCGGTATATCAACACCAATACAATTTTGCCGTGGCTATTTGTTTATATAAGCACGTTTGTCGGACTTCCATCACTGTCTTTTTATTCGGATCGTTTCCACGCCATTTATTTGTCTGGAAGGTTGTCGAAACGATCTGTTAAGGCTATTATTTAGAAAGCAAATCATGGTTTTCTCTTTGATTGCTCAAATGCCGCCAAACATTTATACATACATTTTACAGTTGGCCACGAATTGCGAAATCGTGTGAGAATTAGATTACCGGGTTCAATTAAGTTTTCGTAAGGAATACATTTGTTGTAATGCGATTAACATATTGCTTTAATCTAAAGTAGGTTTTGAAAACTTTTTATACAGGTGTTTGGAATGAAATATATCATTCAACTCGCAGTCATAAACAAAATGTATTTCTGATGAATCAACTTAATATCATTATATAACGTATCATTATATAAGGTAGTGTCCAATTCATGTTTATGTGTAATTCATTATTAACGTTAAATGGTGAGTATGTTTTTTAAATGACATAATTAATATACAAATTGCAACGCTCCACGACCCTGACCACACACACACACACACACACACACACACACACACACACACACGCACGCACGCACGCACGCACGCACGCACGCACGCACGCACGCGCACGCACGCACGCACGCACGCACACACACACACATGTGTGTTTTAAACCTGCCCGGATAATGCAAGTAATGTTCATATCTGGCTCGAATAACTCCTTCATTGAGCTGATAATCAAAATCTATATTTATTGTTGCAATGTCTTAATGACGCCATTATGACCAGCTACTTGTGCAAGATTCTACCTTAAACAAGACTCCTCTTCCGGATCTCATCAAGATGACAGCTTGTAATTTTACTTTAAAGGTAGACAGATTGGACCAGACCCCTTTTACCAAATAACCATATGTTTTATTGTTACCTGAAAAATATCCCTCGAAATAAAGTTTGTTCATGTCCTGTATCTATTTGAAAAGTGAAGAATGACACCCAACTTGTCATTGCAAATAAGTATTTCCTGTCTGTGCCACGATTACAATAAGCTCTTCTTAAACTAGGATAACCACACGACCACTTACTATTGAGATTATGTTATGTTATCACCCGGATAATAAGCCATGAAGTCAGTGTCTTTTTAGTAGAAATCCCAATCGTACTTATGAATATATTAAGAATGGTTAAACTTTATCATTGTTATTTTTTTTGCATTTTTTACTGTCTAACAAGTAGTGTTCAAAAACGTCTGTATTTAGACTTAAGCGTGAAAAACTATACACTAAATCCACCAACAATCGTAAGTGTTGTTAACTGTAGTTGATATAGGCAAAACTTTCGGTTACAGCATTTAGTTTAAAAATGTTCTTGAAACTGATAAAGGCACACAAGCGACGTTGCAGGATATGCATGACAATCTGTGATAATTCATCCAAAGCATCCTATCAACAAGCTGCCGAGAACTTGATATTGGAGCCAAGGCTTCTTGAATTCCTGGAATGTTCGTTAAATGTTACATCGCGACACGCAAAACAGTGCAGCATGTCGAACAAGTGATTCCCTTTAAATTTAATATTTTAAAATTCCTCAGACATTTCTTAAATCTGACACGAGTGATAAAAAGTCTATGAATTATAGATTTATGTCTCTTTTATCTTTAACTTGGTATTAGAGTACAAATGCTATGTCAATTAGATTGCGTTCAGTAGTCAGTTGGCTGCATTTAAAATACAATTTGATTAAAATCTTTGAAGGATAATCGCCACGTTTTAATTGGAATAATTATGTTAATGGGTGTTTTAATTTAAATCAAACTGTTATATAGAGGCATTTATTAATTTTCACTAATTAGAAACGCCCACTATTTTGACAAAATTAACAAAATTAATTTGACAATATTAAGATGTTCTATGTCTACAAATGAGCAGATTATTAATGACTCTTTAAAGACTTACTTTCAGTTTTTTTTACCTGACAGAAGCGGCGGAATTGATTGAATCTGCGTGAATGCTTCGCGTTAGAAGTATTGGAATAAACATTGACGAATGACAGATGTGTCTCCTTGATGATTTGGCAATGGCTGCACTTCCGGTATCGTAGTATCAAAAAATGTACTCCCGTCTGATTTCTTAATTTCTAGATGTAATGATGTAATGCACTACTGCCGCAGGCAAGACGACTTTTGCATGTGGAAATAACAAACGTTTGGATTTCTTTAGCTTGTCAGCATCTGCTGAACATGTTTTTTTTTCACCGAACACATGTTCCTCTCACTATCTGCAGGGATATCTACCACAAGTTATCATGTCAGTCTGCATTTTATTCCATGAAACACTGTTCATTTATGAATTCAAACCAGCTTGAATTTCGATTGTTTATGACTATGGTTAAGACCTCGATGTCTTTTTTTGCGTCTTTTAGCGTTAAACTTTGTGCTTGTGCCCGCTCATTTGTGCTTGTGTTGGCTTGATAAGTATGATAACTTGACACAATGTACTCTATAAACAACAATGTGCTTATCAAAGAATCGTGATTTAATTTACAGCTGCCCCGTGCCAGAACAGTCATAGTAGTTAAAAATATCTGAATTGCATACTTTCAAAAGAATTTTGAGAGCAGTTGTTATATTTCTTTACCGCGTACTTGAATAGAGTCAAAACGTTTTATAACTACTTACAATTGCCATTACTTGTGCCATCAGATATTTCACCGTATTATACGATAACATCAACTCAAAGATTTTTTTACTAAAGCGCATTCTTTTGATAATGTCACTTACATAACGTTGAAAACACACTCAATTACATGTATTCAAGGGTAATATACATCTTGCGCAATCTGACACATCGTATGAAAAAACTGCTATTTCAATTACATAGTTCTGTTTGTCAAGTATCTTCCGACAATGTTCTGTCCACTTGTTAATTGGACTGTAGGCTCTTATACAGCGTGCTTTGACTGGCCCCCAAAGATGCGCTAGTTATTCAAAGGCTAACCAGCATAAAGAAACCTTTTTAACAACAGCCATCGTATATGGACCCTAAGAGACTTAAAACACAATCCATGTAGCACCAAGAGTGGCAGACCTCTCTCGAGATTCCATCAATGACAAACTAATAATGTACTGGCATTTATTGTTGTTGTTTCGAGCCAGTTTTCTTTATATGTATCAATGATGGTTCAAGTAAGGGTACTTCAGTACAAAGAAGGGCTGATATAATATTAAGAATAGTTATGCTTTGTAAATAGATTTTAATGCTGTTTCTTTTGGTATATTTAGCAACAAGGGATTATTTCTGGTCGTATGCGCATATATATCAATTGGTATGTGGAATTGTTATCGTGAAAACTTGTTGTTGGTGCCCACTGTTTTATCAAAGTTTGATCAAATATGGATTCAATTTTATTTCATTTGCCCTTCAAAAAGCAACATGTGGCATTGCTTTGAACTCATGCAATAATTTTCTATAATGCACCGAAATAAACCAAAATATGTATATCTTCTTATTATGACCATCTGTTTTTGTCAGTAGATATAAAAAGGGATAACACATTACGTACATCATGGACTCGTGATATAATATTTATCCCGTTTAACCTGCTAAGCACGATCTGAACAGGCTTAAGTGGATAGGGTAGATTCGGACCTGCTCACGCTGGGAGGTGTCTTCTCAGGATCTACACTACTTTATGTCCAGACTCCAGACACACATTGTAAGTTTAATAGCATTTACTCGAAGGTGTTATCCAATAAAATAAAGAACCGACTTTTATCTAACACATGAAGATTGAGAAGGATCAGTGCTTTGTCTATGGCCTGAAAACCTTGGTGTTGATTGGCCGCCTACGATCCATGTAGGGGCACCCTTTTGATTTACGTACGGACACACATTAGAAACATGATGGCTGCTCTACAATGGACGCGTATGAATAATTTAGGCTTTCTGAAATTGGCTTCATCTCATTGTGCTCCCTCCGTTCACCACAAATTAAAGGTCGTGTTTTTGTGTTTTTTGTTTCTTGGACGTTGATCTAGAATTACAAAATTGAACATCATATCTCTTACTTGACATGTACATTGCTCACCAACATCAAACAATTTAAGTGTATTCAACCCTTAGTTGAATTGAAACAATAGCAAACAACAACACTGGTAATATCTAGCTGTTTTCCATAGGGGTTGTTCCGGACATTGCCATTGATTTAGTATGCGATTTCAGTAAATAATTATTGAAAAACGACTCGGGAACAACTTTAAATCGCTGAACAATTTTGATTATAGATTGTGCAAGTACACGGTTCTTTTCTACTTTTTTAAGATTTGCAGCTGCAAGAAAATGTATGCACGGTAAACAACTTGGGTAATGAAACCTTGATATCGAATATTTGCCATTTTCGCTGTCAATTTACTTAACGCATCAAATTCGATTGAACGTGTATTTGATTCTTGATTTTACTGTTTTGAGCAGAACATGACACGTTTAACTATGCGTCTGTATTTTGTTATTAAACTCCCAGACTTTCTTACCACGTATACAATTTTAGGGATGAATCTTGTAAAGATTGTTTTACATTACACCATTTAATCGTGTTTTTTTCACGCATTTTGATATTTAGGTAGTATCAATAAGAAGTGTTTATGTCATAAACTAACATACTTCAGGGTTAATTCAAACTTTCAAGCTTCGTTCATTTCATTTGGTTATATTTAAAATTAGATCAAGTTTAATGTCATTATGTTATGCAAAAATAACCGAATGATCTGAAGGGTGATTCTATATCCTGTGGGTTTGTTTTTGTTTGAATGGCTTCTGTTTTATCGACAGACTTACACATCACGAAACAATAAGCTGGAATTCGGTCTCACTGGTCCAGGTTATTGTGACCGCCAGCTTATCGGGTTGACTTTTAGTCTCGCTCTGGATTTTGTCATGGAATATTTTCTATTGATACTAAGTAAAGGTTGAGATTATTGTCCGATCGTAGCGTGTAAGCGTCCCTTGTGGTGCATGAGAAAGCTGATAAAAGGCCAGAAAATAAAAGAAACGTCTTACAGTTGGTGTTCAGGGGATACTTAGAGGATATACACAGTCGGTATATAACGAAATGAAAAGAATGCGAAAATATTTGTTAAATATATTTATATATCAAAGCATAGTGTAAGACCTTGTCGAATTTAAGAGATCAGCAAAGGCGTCAATTTAATATACATGTCAATGTATTGTAAATGTATACTAATTGCGCGTATAAGTAGGCGTTGAAAACATATACAATATAGAGAGGTTTTGAACTCGGTCGGTAAGAAGAAAAACAATTATTTCATATTCTGAACAAAGGCACTTGAAAAATATCTGTTAAATGTTCATTTAGTTAACATTTTGCTAAATGGATGAATTCAAGAAATTTTCTTTCGCAAATAACTTTATTTAAAAATATATTAGTTTTATGTGACATTCAATGTGACCTGTTCAAAGATATGTACAGAGAACATTTATTAAAATTCTCAAATAATTGTAACAATAAATATTTTTTTGTAAATAATGTACGGTAGAACATTAGACTAAGGTCTTCATTAACCGGTCTTTATATAACATTGTAATCAGTAGCCGAACGTTTTCTGGATCATTTTAAATCTTGCTGGAGACATTATAAAACTTAACAGAAGCTTGACCTTGTTTCCTAAGTAAGACTTAACTCCAAAAATAAATGTCAATGAAATGCTTTCATTGGATCCCTTTTCATGTTGAACACGTGGCTTATGTCAGTTTTACTTCGGACTCCCTTTGACTTCTTGGCAGGAAACGTACGTCTCCCAACTAGATTTCAATCATTTGATATATGCGTGATGCATCAGCGTATTTATAGATAGGATCTGGAGTTGAATCGAATAAATCACCTGTTGCTTAGTTTCGCTTTCGCATAATCGATAAAAAAACCCAGAGGGTTTGTATATCAAACCCCCATGAATCGACCGGAACTGAAAACAATACAGAATTGAGTTATCTTAAATTTTATTTTTATCTGCTAAAACCAGTTCTACCATCTCCAGTTAACTAAAATACTGTTTATGGGACGATAAACTCAATAAACATTTCTGTTATTCAAGCGAAACAATAATAGGTTTGATGTTGCTGTTTAACTAGAAGGTAAATGCCATGTCAAAATATTCAAAGAACGATTTATGTCGACAGTGTTTCGGTTCTTGGATTTACCATATTATTTGTAATTTGGTCAATACACAAACAGGTCGGATATTTATTAAATCCATTTTTTAAAACTGAAATACCATTTTATATGTTTTGAACCTTTCTAAATATAAAGCAGCTGTAGTATTATGAAAACGTTTTTCGCTATTTCTGAAGAAGCATCTCAATCTAGCCAGCATTTTGTTGTTTCAACAGAATAATTGATACAATCCGTTGCCATATAACCACGTGAGAACCGGAATGTTGTTTGATAGAGATCAGTTTTCTCGATTACCTGGCTTCTTGTGTAGATTCAACACGGTGGAAACTGGTCCTAGTTTTGGTTATTATAAGATGTCTGTGTCTATATACAGGTCATATTTTGCTACTTATATGAGAATTATAATAACTAAATAACATTATGATTAGCTTAGTAATTTAATCTAACTGTTAACTCGCTGAGCCCAAATTGTCATTTTCTGACCAAGAATTGAAGTATGCTGTTACTATGGGTTTAATTTTCCTTGCTTATACAATTGTAGATCTAGGCAAGATACAAATCATAAGGAATAATGCTCATCAATATGTTGATAGTTAACTTATCTACTGGAATATACATCTCTGCTTATTTACATTTTGTTCTTTATGGTAACTTGGTTATCGATATTGAAATCTGTATAAAGACAAGTAAACAATGAAGAGAGGATGTCTACACACAATAACACTTACTATTCTTAGCACGCATTGATCAAAAGCACATACGTGCTAACAGTGTAAGTCCAGATCAGATTGCAGCACGCATTGATCAAGTACAGATAAGTACTAAACCTGTAAGTCCAGATCAGATTGCAGATCGCATTGAACAAGTACATATAAGTGCTAACATTATAAGTTCAGATCAAATTGCAGCACGCATTGATACAATACATATAAGTGCTAACAGTATAAGTTCAGATCAGATTGCAGCACGCATTGATCCAGTACATATAAGTGCTAACAGTATAAGCCCAGATCAAATTGCAGCACGCATTGAACCAATACATATAAGTGCTAACAGTATAAATTCAGATCAGATTGCAGCTCGCATTGAACCAATACATATAAGTGCTAACAGTATAAATTCAGATTAGATTGCAGCTTGCATTGATTAGATACATATAAGTGCTAACAGTATAAGTCCAGATCCGATTGCAGCTTGCATTGATTAGATACATATAAGTGCTAACAGTATAAGTCCAGATCCGATTGCAGCACGCATTGAACCAATACATATAAGTGCTAACAGTATAAGTCCAGATCCGATTGCAGCACGCATTGAACCAATACATATAAGTGCTAACAATATAAATCCAGATCAGATTGCAGCTCGCATTGAACCAATACATATAAGTGCTAACAGTATAAATTCAGATCAGATTGTATCAATGTAAAGGGTAAGATCGAAATCTGGACTGCTTGCTTTCGATTTTTAGCAATGAAAGCGTCTCCCTTCCGATGCAGTGTTATTAGATAACGTATTATCTGTATGTGTTATAATAAAAAGGAAGCATATTAAACGTTTTACAACTTTCAAAATTTTGACAATTACGGTATTGCACCGGGTGCCGTCTTTGTGTTTTCACATACCATTCTTGCACGTTAACCACCGTTCCGATGGCACATGTCGTCACAATGAATTATATATTGCCATTTAGACCTGTAATCGTTCCATCTCGATATATCCACGAAGTGTTTTCAGCGATTCCCTGGTCTATTGTTTTAGCACAAGCATCTAATAAAACGGCTACTTACTCGGTTTCGATTTCTCAGACAGAGATTCAAGCTCTCCTGGGGAGCCAATTTGCATACATAAATCCTGAAACGTCGTTGATTTCCATTTCCCTTTGTTTTCGACTTCAACGTATTGTCTTAACAGTTGAGTTAGTTAACTCGTATCGTAATATATTTGTTAAAACACAGGTCAAAATTCCGTATCATCTCCTAACAACATGTGCCGGTAACAATACAATACAATACTGATGGAAACATAGCAGCGAAAATGTGCAGATCATGATCAGAAGACCATAGAGAGCTGGCTGATCTGTTTCACGTCCGTTGACTAAGACTGATCAACTTTACTTTAAGCAGTTAAAGAACTATGCATGAAATAAATCAACAATTGAGTTACATTGTTTTCAGTTTTCATTATCTATTACACAAATATAAACATGTAACTTGAAACGAGGTTCATAACAAGAATGTTATTCGTACTTAATGTTTATTTCAGTGTATTATAGAACATTATTGTTTGAGCTTTAAGCAATGTTATATGTGACTAATAGACCTTAGGCCTAGGCCTCATCGATTCTTGCTTAGCGGGATGAGAGTTAAAAACGAAGCTTAATCGGTTTCTTAGGAGGTCTAAGGCTGGTATGCATAATGTTGTTTATGAGAAAAAGAAATCGAAAGCGTATTTGCATATAGATGTATTTTCAGATGTATTTAAAAAAGGATAAAGGCATCATTGATTTTTTGTTAGAAATTTGAAAAGATTTAAGTGAATATAAAGCGATGTAGAAACTACGTCGACTTTTAATTCTTTTACTTGAAAGGACATTTTTAAAATTGAAAACAACAACAAGAAGAACAGGGCTTATCGAAAGCTGACGATGATGAGCTTATCGATTGAAGGTACATTATATGTATATTAAAAATCTTTTTTGGCAAAATATTAACAAACCCTTAACAGAAGAATTAAAAGAAGAAAAAAAACCACACAAAACACGCCAATATTTGTTATTGAGAAGAGGAGATAAATTATAGCACACGTCTATATGACAAACATTTATTAAAACGTTTTATTAAAGAATAATGTTCATGAATATATGAAAAGAACAGAAAAAACACTCGATGATTATAGACCGGATACCTTTTGGAGCCATTTTTTAACAATGTTCAAGACGATAGTTATGTTTCAACATCTTATTATTTAACAGGATTTCGATACATATTTCGAAATTTATATAATCCGATTGAAGGTATTTAATAATCAAATTATCAATTAAAAATTATGTATACTGTGTTCATATTCATGTTTATTTGTTAATTAGTGGATTGCAAACATGTTTTGCCTACTGGCTGAAATTAACTCCAAAATGTTAACATCACGAGACAAAGAACATGCCACAAGTGCAACAATATGCACTTGATTAAGCGAAACCAGCCTGAAAGCGGATACACCTCATTACATTGTCATGGCCATAAATGACATTTGCCAATTACGAGAAGATTCACTTGATGATACTCTTCATGCATGAAGGTAATAATGATCACCTATAACAGTGCATTCATTGTTTTGGCTCTTAACTTTTAACCTGCCATGATGAACTGATCAAGTTATGCAAATTGTGCAGATCCAGACAGCCAGCTCCCGCTGTGAGGTGTCTGTCTAGGATCTCCACCTACTTCGCTGTTGTGATTCTGGCAACATGTTTTGTTACATTTGCTTGCTGGCGAAAGCAACTGATCCAGATTTTGTTTTGCTAATAAATAAATGTAGCGGATTAGGGTAAACCTGCTCTTTTGTTTCACATTCACTGCAGCTGAACAATCTTGTAAAAGAAACATTATTGCGCATGGAAGCGTCTTTTAAAATTGACAGGACAATACATGCTTAAATAACGATACATGATATATATTCGGTCACAATCGCTAACTGGTTATTGAACGGCATTATTTTACTCGTTTGTCATGATCAATTTGCTAAAGAAATGTGCACCAATTTTGGAATATTCTAATAAAGTAGAAGAAAAAGTCAGTATGGTTTTAAGTTAATACTCGTTCAAATTGAATGTTGGCAATTTGTCTATTTGTATATAACTCCATATAGCTTTTGGCAAAACAAAACACTTGAGCAAACCACTTTTATATCTTTGGTGAAACTCGTTTTGTTGTTCAGCTTAAAAAAGGCAAAAACGCAAACAAAGTAAAACGAACATTTGCCCCTATGTCGGATGCACTATCTAGTACACTTATACATTTGCAAGCTAGAGTACTGGTATCAAAAGCTACGTTCAGTTCTAAGCATCGTACTAAAACACCAAGCCACAACCCATACCGTAATGACGAGCATATTTCTTTCCTATACTTGAAGGCAATCATCGTCCCTTATATATATATATTCTTTTTTCGCTTTAAATGATTTCATAATACTTGAAATCAGCATATTAACAAATGCTCAGCTTAATAACATGCATATGTCTAATGTATTTATGATCACCTGACGTCACTAATGCAGATGTGTCAATTACCAGAACCGCAGAAACGCAGTGGTTTTTGAGCACTGGATGAAGTTTAACACCGGCTCTTGTAAAATGTTGGAAGATAATTAACTAAGGTGTCCAACTATGCAATTTTTATCAGGCGAAGAGCAACATTCTTTGGCAGGTATCTGCGATCTGGGTCATTTGTCAAGCAGGTGGTTGGTAGCCCATTGTGAACGTGAACTATCGACGTATTTTAAATCAAGCGAATATTATCTTAAAATTGTGCAAATATGTTTAGATATGGTATACTTTAAATATCAGGTTTGCTTTTTAGAAAGTTAATAAATTGAAAGTGTCGACGGGATAAATATAATATACTTATTAAATATATGTACTTATATACATATATATTGTTTTGTAATTAACCCTGTTCAATATTTGTCTTAATGGAGAAAGCTTGTTCTAAAGGCAAGTGTAATTATGTGCTTCGTAAGTGAAGATGTGCTGTAGTGTGTGCTCGTGATACGACCAAGTTATTGTGACATTTTTAGAAAGCTCTTAAGATAATGTAAATAATGAAAGGTCTTACTTTATGCCAATAGATCAGTAAAACTATCATGGGCATTTCTTCGATTCTTTCTTAGCACGAATACGTTCATGTAAATACCAACTAGCAATATTAGATCTTCTGACATGTAAATATATAGATGATCTTTTATTGCTATCAAATGCATATAATCAAAACAATACATAGACTCAATAATGGTTATTTGCTTCCGATGTTTTGGACAAAAATATGGAAAGAAAGACAAACAATATCGGCTTACCTTTGTTATGTGCATATATATAGGTGTTTGAGTAAATAGGTAATTTACAAACGTTCGAAATTCACTATTATTACCAAACTAATGCTCAGACAACTGTCTCACAACGCAATCATATGATGCAAGGTGATGCGGTAGACAGACACAAATAATAACTTGAAATATTTCTACAACCACATAACAGGTGACTATATTGTTAGACAATACACATCGCTATAAAAACACTCTAAAAGTTCAAACATTCCAAAATTATAAATAATCTGCTTAAAATAGATATTGACGTCACAGCGAATTACCCGGATTATGATATAACGTAATCTCGTAAGTGAGTTGTCACGTGGTTTTCTTAGTTACAAAAAGCTATCTCTGCAGCGTGGCTCAGATAGGAAATATCTGTCTGCAATGAGGAATGGGGATTTATGTTTCACAGTTCACACTGATTAAGGGGATCATTGAGCAGTATTTTGCAGGATCGCTTCAGGTTACAGTGACTTATTCGGTTATTTGAGAAAAGTATTTTGGTCCAAACTGTTGGTTACCACCTTTTATGCATATATACAAGGTGTACACATAAACACTGACAGCTGCTCTAGTAGCAAATAGTCTAGATCACAATGAAACAGCTGCCAGTGGTAGCTGGTTGGTTTGGATTTACAATATTTTTTATAAGCCTGATCAACTGATGTTTATCACGTTTATCACGCAATGCGTTGAACCAACTCATATCATAAAACATAGAGCATCACAAATCAATGCATCAACCGCAGCGCCATCCCCTGATTTCTTACAAAGAATGCATTTTCGAAGAACATGTTAGGGTAGTAAATGTGGTATAAAATCTGAGTATATATTTAATTCAAGTCATTGGAGCCGATTACTCATCTACTGGTTCTTCAGAAGAATGGTTTCTACCATGGATAATAATACTGGATCTGGATGAAAAGCTTCTTTTTCCATTGCGATCTTTCGATCAAAACTCTTAAAGCAAGGTCCCATCGTGCGCTGCACGAGCCACATCGATGTGAGACGGATATTGAATCAGCTCTCCGTTGTGAGTTGTTTACTTTCCATTCACCTCGAGATGCAAAACTAATCCCATGAATAGCTTAGACGGTCTATGGTCTGCAGGCCAACAGACAACATCGGTTGTTTGGAAACCCGATTCGACTGATATTCACAGAACAGTATAAATATCATTTGTATTAACCCTTTTACAATGTAAAATGCCATTTCCGACATTCTTGGTCTAGTGGTTAAGATGTTAGACTTTGAGGAACCCTGGTTCGAACATCACACCGACCATAAGAAGATAGTCCTTTACAAGTCTGTATACTGTATATTGCAACTGGTAGTTTTTGCTGGAGTACTGGTTCTACTCAGGCAATGGACAGGAAGATAGATTAATACAAGTTGAAATAACTTGATTCTTCAATCAACCATTTTTTGTAGTTCTTCTAATCGAAATAATATCTCTCTCGTCTAAACACTATGTGGACATTATTCTTCAATGACGTCAAGTGCACTTTTGTCGTGACCTTAAGAAACGTCAGCGCTTTTTTGTTCAAATAGGTCGGTTTTCTTTTCATTGCTTGCATTTGAGAAACCCATCAGAAAGTGCCAGGTAAGAGCCCTGTAAAACACACCAGTCGGTCCATATTGCCGACCGACCGTTCCAAGGCGGTGAGTGTCGGGTTTGCTTTTTTTGTTGAATGACTCACCACAGTTTTGTTATTTTACATTTGGCTTGCATGTGAATACCATTGTCCTATGCCTTTTTCAAATTTTGGTATATGTTGCAATGCTCATAGGACTTTGTTATTCATCAACTGGTCAGAAATAGGTTTAAACAGAGCAATTTCTACTTCAGTTAATGTTGATAGCATAACTATATCTTCATCCCGAAACACGGTCACGCAATGGTATTGTTTAAGCACAGTGTTGCTTAAACTGTCTTGGCAAAACAATGAATGTGTTGTTGTTGTTTTTCAGTGTGATGCAGTTTACATTTTATTGCATTCATTCTAAATTGTAGAGTAAAATGGCGGAGACTTCATACGATACAACAATCCACTGACTTTGATTTAGATGGAAAAGTATTGAGGGCTAATATAACAACTTTGATAAAAGCATAGTTTCTGGAGATATTTGCATGTCTACAATACTAGAGGCCTTCGGGTTTTATTTGTAACACTCCTTCACATTTAAATTTATCACAGCTCGTGAGGATAGATGGTTTTGAACAAATTATTATGTTCTCTATTCATATTTTATCAGGCGAACTCACGGAAACTATTCAGTACCGGCACTTATTAGCATAAATGTGAATTAAACAAAATATTCTTCCTTAACATACCATTTGACATACTAAACTGATAAATTTGTAAATTTTCTTAGACTGTTCTTATTCAATAGTTATACAATAAGTAGGGAAAGTTATGTTTGTTAGCTGGCGATTACGCAGTGGCCATTATTTGCATGGATGTATAATAATGTTTGCAGAAAAAAATCATCTTTCATTAATTTGAACAGCAGAAATAATCATTCTGATAAAAAAAATAATTGAGTATGTCAAAATGTAATCGTTCATTTCTGTTAAGTCAATTCCTTCATCTTCACGAAGCATTAAATAAATATAAAAATAATTTGTAATCAGTTAAATCACTAAAGCATGTAGTTGAAAGAAAAAAATCGAATATTAAATTAACGGTATAAAGGAAAACGACGATATTGCGATGCAATGTCTAAGGTTACATTGATAGTATTTAAATATGTAAGAATAATTTTCGTAGCTAATGCCAAAGCAGTGTTAGTCCGTTTAAATCTGAAATGATCAGAACTCTTCCTGCCTCTCGCAACATCGTCGCCACCATGTAAAAGATTCCATATCCACGTAACATGGTTATGAAGATTAGTTTTTTGTCATCTTCCCACTAATTGTAAGCCTGACATTAGTTTGTCTCATTATTTTCGAAATTAAATCACCGGAACGTTATCCAATGAGAGGGTTGGGAATGTCTGCGTGTTTTAGGTGCAGTGTCGTCCTACGCAGTGCTTTCAATCAAATATATTTCGATTTTGTCTAGAGGTTGTCTAGAATCTCACAATTATTTCTAGATTTGTCTGTACGTTCACTAGGATCTGTATTGTGATTTGTAAGGATAGACTAGGTTTCACTTTCTAAATGATTCATGACAAGACAGGGAACCTGTCGACTTCTATGAATATTGTTATTATTCATAATGTTGTAGTTTTGTGACTATTTTTAAAGTAATCCTAAAATGTCAACACACTGAAAATAATTCAAATTCAGATCAGTGAGTTTTTATTTTGTTTATCTTTATTTTTTCTAAAAGATGCAAATCAACGCAATTTGTGTCTGTTTTCTTCTTACTAGCTATCTACATACAATGTACGGTGAAGCAAATGTAGAAAATCACTATTGGTCGAGGACTCGTTAATGCTTTTGGAAAGGAAGTAAATGTCCTTATACGTTTACCATAAAGAAACCCGAATAGGTCAAGTTATACCATTTTAGTTGTGAATTGTTGACAGTTATTGTGCAATGAGTCCTGCCACAATTCCCATAACGCAATCCAGCCTAATTACACGGAAGCGTCTATTAGCCATCTAATCGTTCCGCTACTCTCCGATTTGGTGGTCTTATGATGCGCATCTCTCGCCGTATTGATGTTTATTTGTAATATTTATAACCGTTACATTATTGAAGACATCAGAGAATAAAGCATCGAGATTCCTGGGCGGCCTGTCTTGAGTTATCTGAGTAATAACACGAGGAAGACTGCAGGAAAAGTATGATAAAACTTAATTAAGGCAAAGTTTAAAGTCACGTTTAATTGAAAAGTCAATAATCTAGAGCCTGGGTTCTGTCGTATACAAACTGGGCAAATGCGAACGCTCTCCTTAATTACGAATGGTTGCTGAGTTTTATTTGCTTTTCAAAAGGTTTTTAATGCGGTTTTACTATATAAGACTTTTCGTTTGCACGGACAGACGGACAGATAAGACGGAAGATAAAGATTTGCTTCTATACCGCTTTACAAAACCCGAGTACACGTATTATGCGACACGACGACTCTGTTTCTTCGAAAACGCATTCACAATCTATACATCGGGTCTTGAACGGTGAAATTTACAAGTACACAAAACTGAGTATTGTAGCAACACAAAAATGACTATTGTAGAAAGAAGATACAAAATTACCATTCTTAAAAATACAACAGTAGTTAAACAAAAAAACAAAACGTTCAGCATGCAGACACCCTTAAGCTTTGTATCATTCTGTTTAAAGTCTATTATTGATTTATTTTAAGTACATTCCATAAATAACTATCTGTACATGCGTGTCAAACGTGACACTTCCCTTTTCAAGACTCACTATGAACATAAATGCATTGTAATTAAAGTGCATAAAATCTAGACTTCAACAGAGTCAGCAATATATGGAAATTATGTGCTAGCATTTGGCAATTTTGGAAATTTGATTCCATCAGGGCTTGTTTCAAATCCCGAAAAAAAGGTTTTGGTAGGAAAAATGAAAATGGGACTTTTCATAAATAAGTAAGAATATGGATAGTATTGCGAGTATAAAAGCAACGCTGGCTACATGTTTCAATAGTTTAACTTCGTTCAGATAAAAATGTTCAGTTTCTTTCCAGATTTAAAAAATGACATCCTGGGACGGTTAACTATAATGATTTATCATTAATTATTTATCCAGAAATCATTTACCTTAAAACTGTGGAACATGTTTCACGGGAAACTGATTGTAACAGTTTAAGGAGTAAAATTGAGGCCAACCACGCTATAGTGGTTAGACATGATCAATTTATCTAAAAGATAGAACAAACCTCATTCTTATTAGAAATGTCTTCAGTAAAATTGTACTTTTCTATTCATGTGTAAAGTCATATAAAATTAAAGCAATTTAAGATAAATAAATCAGAATTGATCGTGCGGTTACGAAAGTTATTTCTGTTGTCACTTCGCTTACCAACCTTGCTGACTCTGGACATAGAATTCCCTAAGGTGCAATTGCTATACATGTTTAATATAAAAGTTAGAAGGATCTTATATCTTATATCTTTTCACTTTCTCTGAAAAATGTTATTATTGACATATACGCATACATGTATGATGAAAGCGCGTTATTTATGTGCATTCATGCCGCGAAGCAAAATCTATTGTTATGATGGCGTTACTAGTTTTAAAAATAAATCAACTTTGTATCGTAGTAAACTTGAAAATGCTGCAAACCAGCATAAATAACAAAGTTTATGACTGGTAGTTTAAGAATTTTCAATTTAGTAAATGTCAGGGTTCCAGAAAGCCTTTCCTTTTTGGTGGCCGATTAGCCAAATTCAAACGTTTATAAGGAACATGCAGTGCTTCCAGTCGGGTTTTATTTCTTAAACTGCTGATTACTTTACTCGTTGATTTTCACTCACGACCCAAACTTATAAGTTGTTCCTATCGAATGAGTTTGTAGTGCTTCCGTCGGGTTTTATAAGTCCCCAAAGACAATAGCAGTTACATATTTATTTTATTTTCTGCTTTCGGAGCCCGAATGAAACGAAATAAAGAAAACATACAAGTACATTTGTTATCAAATGGAAAATCACTGTTTACAGTATTCAGTATGTACACTAAAGAAACAAAGATACCTATACAATATTGCATATTATACAATTTCAAAATGAATCTAATAAATGTGTCAAAACAATCGGTGCTTCTAAACAATGTGTCAACAAACTTTACACCGAGGACTCGGACCTTGTCTGCTACTAGTCAGACCAGCAGTCACATAGTTAATTAATATACTTTTCTATGTGTACACTATCGTCAAAATCAACATAAGCCTTTAGCAAGTTATGTGTAAATGGAGCGGTTTCTCCAAGAATTGAACAGATTGCTGCCAAGGCTAACATTGTATTCAGTTTGTAAATTGCCTTTGTTTGTTTTGTTTTGGAGATACATCGCAGCGACCAATTATAATCATTATAGCGACGTCCAGCTATTTTTGGTGGAGGAAGACCCTGGACAAATGTCGGGGTAGATCCACCGGCGCACCGCAGGTCAGCTGAAAGACCTTCCCACATTAAGTCCATTGCCCCGAACGGGACTCGAACCCAGTCGACGGGAGGCTAAGAAGTCAGAGGAGTTACAAATCGGCGACTCTACCACTACGCCGTAGGCGCCCCCGCCGAGTGCCTTTGTTAACAAACACTTCAAGGAGAATGCCGTTTTAAAAAAATATGTTGTTTAAGGTTTTTAGAAGTCTCGATAAATGCGTCATCTTGAATGCAAAGTATATCCTCCAATCGGTAAGCTAGCTAAGTTTTGCAGTTGGTATTTGTTGATGGAAGCATGTGGTAGAAACCTTTTCTCGTTTGCAAATTAGCTATTGATTAGCATTGCATAATGACGTCAATGGGCGACAGTGCCGCTTCTCCAGTCGTTCAGGCTGTACTTGGTAATTGATTGGGGGACGGGTCTAGACCTGTATCTGTCGTTTTATACAGGAGGCACAACCTGAAGCCATGTAGACGGTTCCAAATGTAGGCATTTCACAAATTACACTGTCAATCCGTGTCAGCAAGGCGTTACTTGATATAATACTGGTTTTGTTGTTTAACTCTTGTACACAGGAATGAACATTTGACAGTGTTTTCTTTTAATGAAACGTAGCAGTTGTGTTTATTTATTAAATATGTTACTGTGCAAGATTTCCCTCTTCCAATAAAAGATACATGCATTTTTTCTTAAGTAAGGTAAATGTACATTGTCTATAAAAAGAAGAGTCGTTTTGTAGTCATTGTAAATGACCACATGGTTATTACAGTTTCCTCTTGCTGTTTTCTTTAGTTCCTGAACATCCATCATTTCCACGACTGGCGAGGACAGAAACTGATAGCTGATATGACGTCATTGCTCCTGTGTTCTCTTCTATAAATAGTACCTCTGTTTCTTTTTGTCTTGCAGAAGAACAACACGACTGCTTTATACTTTGGGTTGTTGTTTGTTGTGATGGTAACCAATTAAACATATGTTTATATTTTAAAATATCATCTTGGTTTAGAGTTTACGAGCTATACGAACAGTACAACATATTTCTGCAAAACATTTAACATTTTATGTTAAATATGGACATTGCTTGTTTTTGCAATTTCTAATTAGTTTCTAATACCTATCTACATGTGGTATGAGTAAGTGAACCCGTGATCAAGAGTAAACTTTAATTGAACGGCTATTGTATCTAATTGGTATGTAAATAGGCCGCCAATAGTTTTGAACGACAAACATAATAGTGTTGTAGAAAGTCAGAACGGGTAAACCTATTGCATATTGATACAACAAATGAAATTTGATCTCAATTCTCTTGTGCGGCTTTAACAAGTGGAATTGGATCTTAGCCCATTTGTGCAGCGTTCAAGATCGTTGAAAGTCAGTCATGACGACTACCGAGATTGGGCGTTCGTGGTCAATACAATAGAGTTTGTTTTCAAATAAATGTGGATAGCAACATTACAAATTAGGTACACACATCTTCCTCAGCAATCAGATTATAGACAGTAAACATGTTTTATCACAAATATAATTATAGTTGTTCTTAAAGAGATTTGTCTTTCTTTAATAAAGTAATGTTTAAGGAATGGGACAATGAACATTCAAGTAGTCTCCTTTTCTTGTCATAAATGGGAATCTTGCGTGTTTTGCTGTATAAGATCAACGATGGAGAGCGGAAAACATTACAACTGTAGTGCAAATTAAGCGATGCAAGTAACGAGTTCGCCCGAGTCAGGTAATTACTTCCCTTTATACAAATGTACCGTCCGAGATATAGAATTACTCCCCTTTAATAATTGTCCAATATTCTAGATAGTACAATCTACCTGTCGGATCGTAAAACTAAATCTGTATATATGATTGCAGCTTTTTCATGTCGAGAGACTCGCAAGAGACTCGAGAGGAAACTCTCATATTTTGCTTGCTGACCATCGCTTGGTTAGTTATAAGCGGTCCGAGATCCAGGTTCTGGTATCTGGCCTTTTGAGGTTACAGGTGCAAGCCGGTCAAGCTTCCAGTGGGCTTTGGCTGTGGGATCGTTCGCGAAGGCGCGCCAACAAGCCCCAGAGTCGGAAGGCCGCGCTTAATCCGGTAGCTAAAGAGGGCTGGTGCTCCGAGGTTGTGGGTGCAAGCCGGTCAAGCTTCCAGTGGGCTTTGGCAGTGGGATCGTTCGCGAAGGCGCGCCTACAAGCCCCAGAGTCGGAAGATCGCGCTTAATCCTGCACTAGGAGCGTGCCTGCCTGGCATTGTATATTTTGTGTTGCGTTAGTGTGCTAGGGTAGGCTTTAGTTAGCTAAGTAGGCTTGGTGTATGTGTGTCGGCTCTCTCCATTCTGTACTGTTCCGTTACGTAGTAGTGCTCGGGCGCACATAGGTTCGCTTTGAGATCAGGCAGACCGTGTAATAGTCTCATTGGTATAGTTAGGTCGTATTGAAACCGTCTGTGTGTGTGCGCCCAGCAACTCGTGCCCCGCTCGGCACGTTACAATAATTGGTGGCAGCGGTGGGATACTGTGACATCCATACTTGTCACGCCCAGGCTTCAATATGGAGGGGAGCGATGATAGATTGTCCCGATTAGAAGAAGAGTTGGCTACGTTGAAGCTAGAGCACGAGGGCATCAAACTGGAGAATGCTAGCCTAAGAGTAGAGACGGAGTTACTGTCTGTTAGATGTGAGGTTGCGGAAATGAAGGCACAAATGACGCCGCGTCCCGGTAGTCATACTGAGCTGTTGTCTACTCGGACAACTGAAACCAAACAGAAACGTAGGCTCCCAGATATTCCGGCGTATGTAGGAGCCAGAGCTCCCAGTATCATCAGCATTGATGTCCCCAGGACGCCAGAGGCTGCAGGGAGAGCTAAAGACTCACTGGTGACTCCGTTGCATGGGATCAATGAAGCCAACATCACATTTCGACGGCCAAAGGCCTCAACGAAGACAGTTACACGGGTGAAAACAGCGACATACGATGGTGTCAGCTCGTGGCGAGATTTCAAGGCACACTTTGAAACTTGTGCGGAGATCAATGGATGGTCGTATGTGGAGCAAGGGCTGTATCTGGCAGTGTCACTGAGAGGCCAGGCACAGGGCGTCTTGAGCAATCTAGCTGGGAACGCGAGAGACTATGACTCGCTTGTCTTAGCTCTCGAGGAACGATTTGCTCCACCAAACCAGACAGAGTTGTATAGAGTACAACTGAGGGAGCGCAGGCAACGAGCTTCAGAGAGTCTTGCTGAGTTAGGCCAAGATATTAGAAGGCTGACAAACCTCGCTTACCCGTCGGCTCCCATGGACGTGAGGGAGACATTGGCCAAAGAGCAGTTTCTGGATGCTCTGCATAATGTTGAGATGAGGCTCCGTGTGAAGCAGTCACGGCCAGTAAGCCTCAACGACGCAATACGCCATGCTGTGGAGTTAGAGGCTTTCAACAAAGCCGAGAGAGCGAAGGTTGATGGGCAGGGCATCGTACACGTGTCCAGTAGTGAGAATGTATTGCTCGAGAAGATGGAGAAGCTTCAGACCTTCATGCAAGAAATGAGTAAAGAGCTGAATATTCTGAAAAAAAGAGCACATACACCACAACATTCAGAACGTGAGGCGCGTCAAGGCTCAGAGCGTCGGTGTTATGGTTGTGGCTCCAAAGAGCACGTATTGAGGAATTGCCCTACCAGGTTCAGACGGATAGGGGGACAAAGACCTCAGGCTCCATTTTTCAAGCAAGAGAAGCCGCGTGAAAATGTTACGCGTGAAAATGTTAGTAGGATCGGCAGTGGATTATACCTCCCCGCAAAATGCCTAGGAGTAAGCTTACTCGGACTGATAGACACGGGTGCTTCAATATCTGTTCTATCGTCACGGGTGTGGGATGTTGGCACACAGGAAGCAAGAAGCACGTTGATGCCATATGATACACAGTTGTATACCGCATCAGGGGACCCGTTGCGAGTGAAAGGTGTCACAGAGCTATCGATGGGGATTGGAGATAAAGTACTGACTACAAAGGTTGTCGTGGCTGATATTGACTGTGATCTTCTTCTCGGCCTGGATTTCATGGAAACTCATTGTTGCAAACTTGATTTAGTGCGTCAGAAGATCGAAGTAAGGGGGAAATTGTTACAGCTAAAAAGGGCATTCAGTGGAAGCTGTTACCGAGTACGTCTTTCAAAAGACACACTGATACCTGCTAGAACAGAGGTTGTTGTGCAGGGAAGCGTACTTGCGTATAAAAATGATTGTACTGGACCTTACTTGGTAGAACCTTCGAAGAAAATGTTAGAGAAAGGAACATCCCTGGTCGCCAGATCCTTGGTTGATGGGTCTTCAATGGTTCCTATCCGTATAATGAATGTGTCAGAGGAAGATCAACTACTCCATCAGAACACTGTTGTGGCGAGCATTAGTCCAGTTCTGGTCGAATTGGGGCATCGCAGTATGAATAAGCGTACCGACGTTCCAAAGCATTTACACGAACTGTACTCACGTTCTGTCCAAGGCATGGAGCCAGAGCGACAGAAGAGTGTTGCCGAGCTGTTGACCAGGCATTCGTCGGCCTTTTCGACCAGCGATGAGGACTTGGGTAGAACCGGAGTGGTTAGACACAAGATAAATACAGGTGATGCCCAGCCAATTAAGCAGCCGCTAAGAAGAGCCCCTGTGTACTTGAACGCCGATATTGATGAACAAATTTCCGACATGCTTCGGCGTGGAATTATTCAGCCATCCACAAGCCCCTGGGCAAGTGGTATCGTGATGGTTACCAAGAAAGATGGCACAAAGCGCTTCTGTGTTGACTATAGGCGTTTGAATGATGTGACCCTAAAAGATTCATACCCGCTCCCACGCATCGATGATTCTCTTGATCAGTTGGCGGGTGCACAGTGGTTTTCATGCCTAGACCTTAACGCAGGGTACTGGCAGGTAGAGCTTGATGAGGCGGACAGAGAGAAGACTGCGTTTTCATCCAGACAAGGGTTGTTTGAATTTCGAGTCATGCCTTTTGGCCTGTGCAATGCCCCGGCAACCTTTGAACGCCTGATGGAGACAGTCTTGGCTGGATTGAATTGGCAAATATGCCTTATATACTTAGACGATGTAATTGTACACGGGCGGACTTTTGAGGAAATGCTTCATAATCTCGACCAAGTTTTCACAAGACTCAGTTCAGCAGGCCTCAAATTGAAGCCGAAGAAATGCCAGCTGTTCCGAGATGAGGTTCAGTATCTTGGTCACATTGTGTCTAGGAATGGCATAAGGACAGATCCTGCAAAGGTAGAAGCCATAAGAGAGTGGCCGGAACCTAGGTGTCTTCGCGAGGTGCGGTCGTTCCTTGGTTTGTGCGGGTACTATCGTCGATTTATTCGCGATTTCGCCAAGATTGCCAAGCCTCTTCACAGACTGACTGAAAAGGGAGAAAAATTCGACTTCGACACGAGTTGTCGAACTGCCTTTGCCACGTTGAAAAGATGCTTGACTGAGGCGCCCGTGCTTGCTCACCCAAACTTCAACGAACAGTTCATTCTAGACACTGATGCTTGCGAAAATGGAGTGGCAGCTGTTTTATCTCAGAAAGTAGATGGAGTCGAACGACCAGTTGCATTTGCGAGCCGGACACTCTCAAAGTCTGAGCGGCGGTATTGTGTCACGAGGAAAGAACTTTTAGCTGTAGTGTGCTTCGTGAAACACTTTCGCCATTTTCTGTACGGCAAGCCTTTCCTTGTGCGGACGGATCATAGCTCATTGAGATGGCTGTTGAATTTCAAAAATCCAGAGGGACAGCTTGCAAGATGGTTGGAAGTTTTGTCATCCTATGACATGAAGATAGAGCATAGACCTGGCAAATATCACGGGAACGCTGATAGTTTAAGCAGACGGATATGCAGACAGTGTGGGCGGCAAAACAGTTGCATTGTGGCTGACAGGATAGCACAAGTGGAATGCTCAACTGTCGATCTTAAGAGTGCCCAGGAAAGAGATGAAGACATAACACGATTAAAGCAGTGGATTGAATCTGGGAGATGCCCAGAGCGCAAAGACTTGGAGTCTGAAAGCGCTTACATGAAGTCTCTTGTTGCACAGTTCGAGTGTATTGAGGTGCATGAAGGTGTAGTCATGCGAAGGTGTACGAACTCTGAAAACGGAAAAAATGTGTTGCAAGGAATTGTGCCTTTAACATTGAGACGAGAGGTGCTGAAACACTCTCATGATATCCGTGCATCAGGTCACTTGGGGATGAAGAAGACACTTGCTAGAGTCCGGCAGGGCTTCTATTGGCCAGGCCTACGTAATGATGTCAGAACGTATGTGAATGGATGCGAGGCCTGTGTAAAAAGGAAGGACCCTACAAAGTCGAAACGTGCTCCGATGGGGGTCACAAGAAGCGGGTTTCCAATGGAACGGATAGCAGTGGACATTCTTGGGGAGCTTCCAATGACTGAGCGGGGAAACAAGTACATACTTGTTATTGGCGATTACTTCACAAAATGTTTTGTAAATTGACGCATGAGGGACTCATGCCTAGTCGGAGGCGTGGGTAATGTAGTGCAAATTAAGCGATGCAAGTAACGAGTTCGCCCGAGTCAGGTAATTACTTCCCTTTATACAAATGTACCGTCCGAGATATAGAATTACTCCCCTTTAATAATTGTCCAATATTCTAGATAGTACAATCTACCTGTCGGATCGTAAAACTAAATCTGTATATATGATTGCAGCTTTTTCATGTCGAGAGACTCGCAAGAGACTCGAGAGGAAACTCTCATATTTTGCTTGCTGACCATCGCTTGGTTAGTTATAAGCGGTCCGAGATCCAGGTTCTGGTATCTGGCCTTTTGAGGTTACAGGTGCAAGCCGGTCAAGCTTCCAGTGGGCTTTGGCTGTGGGATCGTTCGCGAAGGCGCGCCAACAAGCCCCAGAGTCGGAAGGCCGCGCTTAATCCGGTAGCTAAAGAGGGCTGGTGCTCCGAGGTTGTGGGTGCAAGCCGGTCAAGCTTCCAGTGGGCTTTGGCAGTGGGATCGTTCGCGAAGGCGCGCCTACAAGCCCCAGAGTCGGAAGATCGCGCTTAATCCTGCACTAGGAGCGTGCCTGCCTGGCATTGTATATTTTGTGTTGCGTTAGTGTGCTAGGGTAGGCTTTAGTTAGCTAAGTAGGCTTGGTGTATGTGTGTCGGCTCTCTCCATTCTGTACTGTTCCGTTACGTAGTAGTGCTCGGGCGCACATAGGTTCGCTTTGAGATCAGGCAGACCGTGTAATAGTCTCATTGGTATAGTTAGGTCGTATTGAAACCGTCTGTGTGTGTGCGCCCAGCAACTCGTGCCCCGCTCGGCACGTTACACAACAACAGTAATATCAACAACTGAAGTTGGTTTATGATGCCTTTGTAATAACACTTACAGTTGAACTTGTACAGCCTTGTGACACGTGGAAAGCATCGTAATTGAACTACCTTTGTCATACCTATTTATAAGGGCGGGGGTTTCTAGCCTTCAGATCATCTTGACTATAAACTTTATACGGCCATTTCAAGTTTAAAAGTTCATGAGCTTTGGGCGTGGCGAGTTTTGGCAGATGTTTGCCAATTTAATGTCGAGTTACGGTTTTCAGTTACATGCACATGAAAAACATGCATTTGTATAAGTATGTATCAACAGTGACTTAGACAATTGGCAAAGCACTATTAATTAAAGTGTCTCTTCGTTCTTTATAAACTTAATGCTTATGTTGTTGTACCGTCTTGTGAGGGAAATAGAATACCTGGATTATCAGTTAAACCATCTCATCGACTTAACAAACACAATGGAAAAGCAATTAGCGGTTAAATTTAAACACGCATGTCGTGAATAATTTAATTGATATTGTACACTTCAAAGGAATTCGATATGCCGCTTTTGTATTTTACACATTCTGATCGCAGTGTTACTGCCACGTTCTAGTTACTATCGCTCTTTTTCGTCTTGACACCGCCATTGCATACATAGTGTTATTTACAAATTCAATTAGACAATAAATAACTGTATAGGTGCAGTGTTTTTTAAAGCCAAAAAATATGTGGACAGAAGCATCAAAATGATTGTGTCAAGGGAATTTTGTAACAGGGGAAAAACCCATAAAACTTCCATCTACCATTACACTGATGTTTTCATTGAACAAATCAACTATTTTTAACCTTAATATTATCAGGGTTGTTATTTGCATAAAAGAATCTTTCCGTCCGCTATACCTTTGTAGCTTTGGGAAAATGAAGTAGAAACAAAACCATATTTTAAGGTTTTTTGTCGCAGAATCATGCACACATTGCCGCTTTACGGTAATAAAACATGTTGTTAGAATATAAACATGTTGTTATAATATATATTAAAACACCAACACTATGACATCAATAAAGCCTATTTTTAAAACTCTTCCGAGTCAGTTAGACTTTTGCGTTCCTCTTTGTGCAAAGAGGGCCGTTATGTGGCCTAAACCAGTCCCAGCACCCCCACCATATCCACCGACTCCATATATGTCCAGGATACATAATGAATGAAGTCCATACAGAGATTGACTTCGGCTCAATCTGTCTACCGTAGACAAATCTAATTAAGTTTATTGTTTCACCGTTTCTGTTGTCACGGGTTTCACGCTCTTGTTCTGACCTTTGTTGGAATGATGTACTCGGGGAAGATTGCTCGATATCATAAATCAGCTCCGGCTGACCCTGCCTGATTGGGTGCCAGTGGATTGGCGATCGTGATTGTGTAACAACAAAATTACTTTCTCTTTATCTATGCTCTACACGCTGCAGTCGCAGAAGATTCAAGAGGATGGTTTCAGAGTTTTTTGGGCTATAATATACAAAATATTTTTGCTTGTGCAGTAGGTTTACGATAATAGGATTTGTGTACATTGTTTCAGAATGGTGTTCTTTAGTCCATGATGCGTTTTTATTTTGTTTGCAAAATGATTGATTTTTGTATCATATTAAAATTACTGCCAATTCAACAATGTATGTGACTATTTGAGTGAATTCTACTCTATTCACCTGCCTATTGCCTGATCTTGTGTTTTTTACGTTTTTCTTCCACGAATTTAAAACTCGAATAAATAAGTATAGATATTTTGCTTTTTGTTGAAAAAAATCGCAGCGACCAATTGATAATCGTAGCGACGTCCTGCTATTTTGATGGAGGAAGATCGAAGACAAATGTCTGGGTAGAAGCACTGCCGCACTTCCGGTCAGCTGGAAGACCATCCCACTTTATGTCCACCGTCCCGAACGGGACTCGAACACACGCGGTGGGAGAAGAAGCGGTTAAAGGGTTTAATAATTATAAATACACAAAGCTAAAATAATGTGCAAATACAGTCTATTCTTGATTGAATTAAACAAACACTGGTTAAATGTAAAGTGCATTACAGTGTATGCCCCATGCTCCCATACATGCATACAAGTTGAAAATATTAAGATTGATGGCTTGATTGGCAATTTACTTATTCATCAGATTTTACTTTAAATGGTAAAACAAGCTTGATGTATACATCTGTTCTATGCAGTTGAGAGGAGTCCAAGATCAACGATATTGATCTTTAATCATGTTATTGGTCCGAGCAACGGTGATGTTCAACTGCAAGCATATTTTTGCATAATGCGCAATCGATGTAACATATTTTCTTATCTTGTGGCTATTTAGTAATGGAAGTGGTGGTGGTTGTGTTGGAAATCATGGTATGGGTGTTTGTGATGTTGATCTTGCGGGAAACAGTGAAGTCGGTGGTATCTGCAAACAAATGCTTAACCACTGGATCCCGGCCATATCCTCCCTGTTGTCCATGTGAACACAAACACATCAAGTGGTAGACACATCTTAAGACCGACAGCTCTGCATTCCATGCCAGCATGCCGCTGACATGAGGGATTCTATGGCTCCCATTGCATGCAACTAAGCGTCATGGCTCGCCTCGGGAACCACTACATGCTCTTCTAGATGCCTGATTGACTTTGATTTACTTTGATGCTCTGTGCCTGCAAGCGTGTGGCATTCCGTGCCCGAAGTAACTGCATGCTATGCTGACAATCATGTCTCCAGGATACCCTCTCATGCATGGTCGCATGGGCGCATGCATTCAGAATTCGCGCAATGCGACCTAAAATTGGCACTAGCAAGAAATAAAAATAAACTGTAATCTATATGTTTAATATGT